>CAUYUJ010020937.1:274787-414182 GCA_963575745.1 Prorocentrum cordatum | reverse complement strand
CCTCCTCCTCCTCCTCCTCCTCCTCCTCCTCTGCTGGGCCCGAAGGGGGTTTGGGTGAGCGGCCTGCCCCGGCCGACGCGCGCAGCCCGTTTGGAGCCGCTGGGCCCGCGGCCGCGCGGGCCCCGCCGCGCAGCGCCGCCCGAGGCCGCGAGGTCGCAGCGGGCCGCACGCGTGCGGCCTCCGTCGCCGGCGCGGCCGTGCCCCTCGGGCGACGCCTGCGCCCCAGACCCCCTTCTGGACGCCCGAAATGGGTACGGAAAGAATGGGTACGATGCCCAACAGCAGTTCCTGTTCATGTTTTGACTACTAATAATAATAATATAAAATAATAATAATAATAATAATAATAATAATAATAATAATAATAGTAATAATAATAATAATAATAATAATAATAATAATATTAATAATAATAATAATAATAATAATCAAATAATAATAATAATAATAATAATAATAATAATATTAATAATAATAATAATAACAATAATGATACTCGCTGTCCACGCCGCCGCGGCCTGTGTCCGTTTGAGACGCAAGGCCGCCTGCCCATCAGCGGCCGCTGTCGGTTTAAAACAGCATTTGTTGTTGGGCATTGTACCCATTTTGTCCGCACCCATTTCGGGCGTTCACACCCCTGGGGTGAAGTCGGGCATGTCACTCTACAGGAGGAATATTCAAAAATAGTAAGAAATAGTTAGGGGACGATTCTTTTTGACTAGTTTGGCATTTTTACTAAAATCCGCCTGTAGGGGTACTTTTTAATTGTTCGTCAAAAATCCGCCTGTAGGGGGACACGCCCGACCTAACTCTTGGGGTCAGGAGCGATCTTGAACCCTGTTGGGGCCGCGAAACGCACGAGGGGTGTGCCGAAATAAATGGGGAACCGACTGCGAACTGCGGCACGGGGGCATTCGGTGCAGCTCCCTATGGGGCCACGAAACGTGTGAGGAGCGTGCCGCAACAGGAGCGACGCCCACACGCGAACTGCGGCACTGTGGCACTCGGTGGAGCTACCTGTGGGGCCACGAACCGTGTGAGGAGTGTGCCGGAACGGGAGCGACGCCCACATGCGAGTGCGCCACGAAAGCGCTCGGTGGAGTTCCCCAGGGCCACGAAGCGTGTGAGGAGTGTGCCGAAACGTGCGTGACGCCCACATGCGAGTGCACCACGAAGGCACTCGGTGGAGCTCCCTATGGGGCCACGAAGCGTGCGAGGGGTCTACCGAAACGGACGTGACGCCCACATGCGACCTGCGCCACAAAGGCACTCGGCGGAGCTCCCTATGGGGCCACGAAGCGTGCGAGCGGTTTGCCGAAACGGGCGTGACGCCCACATGCGAACTGCGACACGGGGGCCTTAGATGGAGCTCCCTGTGGAGCCACGAAACGTGTGAGCGGTGTGCCGAAACGGGGGTGACGCCCACATGCGAACTGTGCCACCGGCACCTTCGGTGGAGCTCCCTATGGGGCCACGAAAAGTGTTGAGGGCTGTGTCAGCGATCACAATGACGATGCTGGTGATGATGACGTCGATGTCGATGTCGATGTCGATGACGATGACGATGATGATGATGATGATGATGATGATGATGATGATGATGATGATGATGATGATGATGATGATGATGATGATGATAATGCTGATGATGATGCTGACTATGACGATGATGATGCTGGTGATGATGCTGATGATGATGATGACGATGCAGATGCAGATGCAGGTGCAGATGCAGATGCTGATGATGATGATCATGATTATGATGATGATGCTGACGACAACGACGAAGATGACGACGGCGGTGATGATCATGATGATGACAATGACGATGATCATGATGGTGTTGATGATGATGGTGATGATGATGGTGATGGTGATGATGATGATGATGATGCTGATGGTGATGATGGTGATGGTGATGGAGATGATGATGATGATGATGATGATGATGATGATGATGATGATGATGATGATGGTGGTGGTGATGATGATGATGATACTAAACATGATGTTGATGATGCTGATGATGGTGACGGTGATGATGATGACGACGATGATGCTGATGACGGCGATGCTGGCGGTGGACCAGGATTAAGTCGGGCCTGTCCCTCTACACGAGGAATATTCAAAAATAGTCAAAAATAGTCTGGGGACGATTTTTGTTAGTATTTTTTGTGCATTGTTGGTGCATCTTTGGGCTACCCTTTTTTTTTCGTCCAAAATCCGCCTGCAGGGGGACATGCCCGACCTAACACCAGGACGTAGGACGGCGGGGGCCTGGGGTGCGCGAGGCGCCCTTGGGCGCGCGGGCGGCGCCAGCGAGCCCGCCTCCGTCGCCGCTGCGCCGAGCCCGGCGCGCTGGAGCCACGTCGGCGCGGGCCAAAGAAAAGGGCGCCATCGAGGGCGCGAAGTTACAGTCGAGCATCTGATTAAGAAGCCTCCTCTCGAAAAGCCGGGCAAACATTTCCTAACCAATTTTCCGGAAAGTTGGCCCAGTTTCATGAGCTTTGCTCGCCCCTCCATCGTCAGCAACAGACATTGGCCCAGGTTTGTTTTGAGAGACGTCCGGGAAATTGGCCCAGATTTCTAGATTGATACGTTTCTTGATCACATTTTCGGCTGTACTCGCGCTTCGCGCTTCACGGTTCGGCCCCGATTCCTTCTCAGCTTCCTCTTCTCCCCCGGGGGGGGGGCGGCACGAGAGGAGCGCGAAGTTCTTCGCGCAGCGCGCAGCGCGAAGCCAGGCGCCCTGGCAGAAGCATGACCGCTCGACGGCCAGCGCGGGGTTCTCGGATCTGCGCTCGGGCCCCCCGGCGGCGCTCCGCGCGCCGGGGGGGCGGGGCGCGGCGCGGATGCAGGAGGCCCGCGCGGGCCGTCGAGAGCTGCTGCCTGTGCCGTGCTTCGCTTCTCGAGAGGAGCGCGCCGTGGCCCGTGGCGTTGCAGAGAGCGCTTCCACCGAGACAGGAGAAGTCGTTTTAGACATGAACTTCCCATTCGGGGGGCGCGCTCTGGATCCTAAAAGCAGAAGATCTACTCCGGCGCGCGCGCCACCTTCGGCGGAGCAAGCGCCCCAGAAGATGGAGGGCACTGCTGACCAGGATCTCGCAAGACCCTGCTGGCGAAAACGCACAACGGAGGATGCTTGGACCCACGGCTGCACTTCGCTCAGGGGTGGTGGTTCAAGGATGAGGTACTGAGGAATGAGGTCCTAAGGACGAGGTGCTTCAAACCATGTAGATCCACCCCTGGACCCCTTCCTATCCTTAGGACCCCATCACTCAGGACCCCATCTTTGAACCACCGACAGAGGGAACTTTCGGACATCGAAGAACAAAAAACGGCATAAGCATAAACTTTTGGCGATCCGCACGGATGCCTTGGATCTGCGCCGGGACCCCTTGGCGGCGGCGCCTCTGGAGCCGCCCCTGGCGCGCTCCGCGCGCCAGGGAGGGGGTTCTGGCCCAGATCCAAGACATCCGCGCGGACCTCTGAAAGTTTGTACTTGTGCTGGTTTTCCTCCTTCCAATCTTTGAACCACTGAGGTAGGGAACTTTCGGACAGCGTGTCGTTCCGCGGGTTCTGGCCCACCGCGCCGGCGCGACGCACGCTGCCCACTTCCCGGCCCCCAGGCGTCGTCGGTCTCCCGAGCCTCGCCCGACCGCCCGCCCCGTTGGGCGCGCAGCGGCACCCTATCCGCTCGCAAGGCACAGCGCGTAGCCCGTCCTTAGGATTGCGTCGGGCATGTCCAGCTACAGAAGGAGACTTCAAGAATAGGAAAAAAAAATAGTCTGGTGACGATTTGTCGTGCTCTATTTGCGAAGACTTGCATTTGTCGGACTATCTATGATTTTTCTTCCAAGCCCTGCCTGTAGGAGGACATGCCCGACCTAGCCTTAGGGCCCCATCCCTCAGGACCCCGTCCTGGAACCGCCGATGGCTATACTGCCCTGGTTTGCCGGAGTCTCCCTCTGCCCAGAGCCCCGACGTCGTGCTCTTTTCGCAGCGCCGACCCCCCACAGGTCTCGATCCATTCTCCCGGACCTGCTTTTCTCAAGGGATGAGAAAAAGAAAAAAAACAAACAAAAACGAACTGGACACAGCCCTGCCCTGTTCGATTCCTTCTGTGGGCGCGTTTGCTAAACGACTTCGCGTGCCGGGGTGGCTACTATGGGGGCGGATTTTTTGACCTGCCATTTTAGACGGGACGTCTCGGGCGAGAGCGCGATTTCTAAGCACAGATATGTCGAAGTGCGATTCCTGAATGGCCCCGAGGCCCGAGAAGGGCCCCGAGAGAGGCCGAGATCCCTCCGCGACTGCCTCCTGCTCCGAAGGGGGGCCCGGGGCCCTGGCGGCGGTCCGGCCGAGAAGGCAACCGCTGGCCGGCCGCGGGTCCGCGGGCGCAGGCCGCTGGCGGCAGGGGCGGCGGGGGCAGAGGGCGTGGCGGGGGCAAGCTGGCGGGGGGCGGGCGGGCGGAGGGCGGGAGCCGCCCGGGTGGTGACTCCAGGTCTCCCCTGGTTCGCAGGCCGCCCTGGTGGTGATTCCAGGTGCCCCCTGGTGCGCAGGCCTGGGTCAGGGGAGGAAGCAGCACCAACCCCGCCCCTCTGGCCTCGTGTTTTCGCTCTGCTGGGCCTCCGGGGCGGCCCTCGCCGCCACGGCTGGGTGTTCGCCCCGGAGTTCTGGTCGGGACGCACCCCGGGAGAGGCCAGGGGGAGTAGATCGATGTCGATGCTCTTTGGCCTCTCCATGTGGCAGCGGCGAGCGCGGCACCGCGCGACGCCGCCCACAGACAGGGGAGCGTGCTCGGCCACGCGCAGAGGGGGATGGGGGGGGAGGGCTTCTTAGGAGCACCCCCTGCTTCTCAGAGGGCGCGGGCCTCGTCTGTAGATGTAAGGCCCGGCGCCTTCTGAGAAGCAGCCTCCCTCTAAGAAGCCCTCCCCCCTCCCTCCACCCCCTTGTGCGCGCCGCCCATTTAAAACCAGCGATCGCACCTCGAACCTCGCACCTGCGAACGCGTCCGAAAACCGCGAACCTCGAGCCTCGAGCCCGAATGCTGCGCACCTCTTGGGGGGCAAACTTCTGCCGCCTCCGCCGAGCTTCCGACCCGCCTTCGCAGCCGCGGAGCGGAAGCGATCTCACTGTCGATCTCACTATCGATCACCACGGGCCACCTCGGGGCACCACATCGATCTCAGTATCGATCTCACTATCGATCTCACTTTTTAGGGCACCACGGGACACCACGGGACACCTGTCGATCTCGTTATCGATCTCACTATCGATCTCACTTTTTGGGTCACCACGGGACACCTCCGGGCACCACATCGATCTCAGTATCAATCTCACTATCGATCTCACTATCGATCTCACTACCGATCTCACTCAACGGGACACCATGGGACACCACGGGACACCTGTCGATCTCATTATCGATATCACTATCGATCTCACTTTTTGGGACACCACGGGACACCTCGGGGCACCACATCGATTTCAGTATCAATCTCACTATCGATCTCACTATCGATCTCACTCGACGGGATACCATGGGACACCACGGGACACCGCGGGACACCGCGAGCCACAGATGGACGGACGGACGGACGGGCTGGCGAGGGAGAATCGTTTGTCTTGACTTCGCCCCAGCAACGGCGGACACCACGAGCACCACGGGACACCTCGGAACACAGCGGGACGCCGCGAGCCACCGCCAGACGGACGGACGGGGAAGAATCATTTGTCTTGATTTCGCCCTAGCAACGGCGGACACCACGGGACACCACGGGACACCACGGGACACCGCGGGACACCGCGAGCCACCGCCGGCCGGCCGGACGGACGGGGGAGAATCGTTTGTCTTGACTTCGCCCTAGCAACGCCGGGGTCATTCCCCTCGCGCGCCCACGCAGCTTCGCCTCGCCCGCACGCACGGCACGAACGAAACGAAACGATTTCCCGATTTGGGGGTCTCCGTTCCACTGCGATCTCACCCCCCAACCTCTGATGTGTTATGGTATTTTTGCGTACTTTTTGTTGTTTCCCTCCCATATCCCCCTGCAGGGGAGACACGCCCGACTTCAGTGCAGGTTCTCTCCTCGCTTTCGGGCTGCCGGGGCTCCCACGACTCGGGATCGACCCGGGATGGAAGCCCCAGGGACCAGGGCCCGTCTCCACCAGGGCGGCTTTCTTCGGGGACCCCTCTTAAGAGCACCGAGGGCCCCTCCCTGGGGGCATTGAGGGCCCTCTTGGGCGGGTCTTTGAGGCATCTCGGTTCGTCTTGGAGGCTCTTCTTAGGACTGAGAAGGCGAGCGTGCGAAGCTCGCAAAACACCATGAATGACTTGCGCCCCTTGGGCAAGCCCCCAGGGTGTCGAATCCGGCTCAAGGGGCTTCAAGAATAGCTTCCAGGACGGGACGCAAGGGATCCTGAGGCTTGGGAAAGTAACGACGACGCATCCTTGGCGCGCCAAGAGGCACCCTGGAGCGCCCAAGAAGTCTGGGAATCCGGGGCCTGGGAACTTTGAAATATCAGTAGCTACAAATACTCAGCATTGCGAACTCGGGGGGCTCGAGGACACTCCACCCAGTGCCTACGGTACGGCGGCGCATACTTTGACCGATCCACGCGTTTCGTGCCACACGCTCGCGGGAAGCTCGGACGTCGATGATCCGAGTTGTGTTACCGAGGGCTACCTTCGCCATCTCGAAGCCTGTGCAGAAGTCGGACGGGGCTGGGACGAGGATGAATCCGCGCCGGAGCGTTCCAGGATGCTCTCAGAGCGTTCGGGGACGCTCCGAGGAGGCCGCAGCGCCCGAGACGTCCTCCAGAGCCGCAGGGGCTCAGAGGTTCTCGATTCACTCTCGCCCGATGTGATCCTCGTCCTGACGTCGTCTTGCATCGGGACCCCGGAGGAGGAGGAGGAGGAGGAGGAGGAGGAGAACGAGGGGAGGTGGAGGAGGAGGAGGAGGAGGAGGAGGAGGACGAGGAGGAGGAGGAGGAGGAGGAGAAGGAGGAGGAGCCGCAGTGGCAGACGCACTGCGATGGGGGTGCACCAGCGGGCTCAGGACGCGCCTCGCCAGGGCGAGAGCGGATGACCACGTGCCCTCCCGGCGCTCGGCTCCGCACGGGCATCCCACCCGTGGGCTTCTGCGTGCTCCCCCTTCGCAATGAACCTCCAGCCGGTTACGCTTCCAGCCTGCCGGTAGGCAGAGTTGCAGCAAAACAGCGTTGCACAGTAGCGTCGCGTCGCGTCGTGTCGACTCGGAAACGGCCGCTCGTTCAAGGTTGAACGATCCCCGTGGTGTCAGGAACCTGCGCCGAGGCTTCACTTTTGCTCAGGTGCGCGCGGTACAAGACAAGCTTCGGGGCTGCAGGCTCGCATCGTCGAGCTGCGTTTCTAGGGGGAAAAGGAACCAACGCCGAGGTCCACACGACACGAACCTGCGGTAGAGAGGTCACCGTAGCTGCCTCGATACGCCCGTTTTGAAACGCAACACGTGCCGTGCTTAAAACGTCCGCGTCACTGCGTTGCGTGCTGGCTCAGCGTATTGGCCCACGTATTGGCGAGCGTATCGCGTCATACAGTCGGCCCGGATTACTTGGTCGACCCTGCCAAATCAAGGGTACCTTTGTGTCCTGTGTCTCGCGACCCGTGCCTCCTGCATTCCTATGGCAATGTGGCCCCCGGAAGGGTCCAGTGTCCTCTCGCGTGTCCTCTCCAATCAAGCCCGATTGTACCTACGTTTTCGGTCCACGTGTTGAGCTCCGCATGGATGCGCCACGTGTGTCGTGCTGCGTGCCGGGGCAGCCAGAAGGCCACGAGCGAACTGTCGCCCGGCGCGCCGCGCAGGCGTCCTGCCGCGCCCGTTCGTGGCCCTGCACGCCGGGGCCTCGGGGTCCTTGCTGGCGCGCCGCTCCGGCTCCAGAGTGCGGAGGGTGCCGCTCGGCTACACTCAGGAGGAGAAAAAACATAGACACAACGAATCGTCGATTCCCCAGAAAAGATGGGCAAGTATGGGAAGTGGGGGGAAGACAATAACCAAGAAAGTATGGGAAAATGGGGAGTCCTGTTATTCGGGCGTATTTATGTGTGTGTTGTGTGTGTTGTGTGTGTGTGTTGTGTGTGTGTGTGTGTTGTGTGTGTTGTGTGTGTTGTGTGTGTTGTGTTGTGTGTGTGTTGTGTGTGTTGTGTGTTGTGTGTTGTGTGTTGTGTGTGTTGTGTGTGTGTGTTGTGTGTGTGTTGTGTGTGTGTTGTGTGTGTGTGTGGGTGGGTGTGGTGGGTGTGGGTGGGGTGAGGTGGGTGTGTGGGTGTGGGTGGGTGTGGGTGCGTGCGTGCGAGCGTGCGTGCGTGCGTGCGTGCGTGCGTGCGTGCGTGCGTGCGTGCGTGCGCGTGCGCGTGTGCGTGTGCGTGCGTGTGCGTGTGCGTGTGTGCGTGCGCATGCGCGTGCGCGTGCGCGCGTGCGTGCGAGCGTGCGTGCGTGCGTGTGCGTGTGCGCGTGCGTGTGCGTGTGAGCGTGCGCGTGCGCGCGCTTGTGCGTGTGCGTGTGCGTGTGCGTGTGCGTGTGCGTGTGCGTGTGCGTGTGCGTGTGCGTGTGCGTGCGCGTGTGCGTGTGCGCGTGCGTGTGCGTGTGCGTGTGCGTGTGCGTTTGCGTGTGCGTGTGCGTTTGCGTGTGCGTGTGCGTGTGCGTGTGCGTGTGCGCGTGCGTGTGCGTGTGCGTGTGCGTGTGCGTGTGCGTGTGCGTGTGCGTGTGCGTGTGCGTGTGCGTGTGCGTGTGTAAGTGTGTGTGTGTGTGACAGTGTGTGTGTTGGACGGGCTCGACCTTGTTTTGGGCCTCAAAGGGTATCTGGGGGTCTCCAGAAGAGGAGACGGAAGAGCAGCTAGAGGAAGTGCATAAACGTAAATTTGCGGAGGTCCGCGCGGATCCCTTGGATCGGCGCTGGAACCCCCTCCCCGGCGCGCAGAGCGCGACAGAAGCCGTCGCCAAGATGGTCCAGCGCAGGCGCAAAAGATCCGCGCAAACCTCCGAAACGTGATGCCCATGCCGTTGTTTCTTCGATCGGAGGTCTCCTGTTGAGCTCTAGTCCCACCAGCCCTGGAGCGGAGGTAGTCTACCGAGTTTCCTCGTCCCCCATTCGGTGGACCTCCACTCGGACCTTCGACAGATAATGTTTATGCAAACGTTTGCTCTTCGAGCAGCGGCAGCAAATCGGAAAAGGGAAGCGGCACTCCCAACCGGGCGGCGGCGGCCGTGGCGTCATCGTCGTCGGGGCTGCCAAGGGAAGGCTACGGCGGCCCCCACGACGATCTTGGCCCTGCCGCCAGGAACGTCCTGTACCCATTGGGAGAGGGTGCCTCTCCGCCTCCGTCGTTCCTCTTTCCCCCCTGGCCCCTCGCTCCCACCTCCCCCTCCTCCATCGACTGCCCCCGTCCACTCCGCTCCTTCCCTCGTTTTCCCCTCTCCTCATTTCGCGTCATCCCCATATCATGTTTCGTCGCCCTTTCTCGCCCGTCCTTTTTTCCCGTCACCTTCCTTCATCATACATCCTACTCCCTCCCCCCATCCCTTCACCCCGTTTCCGTCCCCATCTCATCTCGTCCTCCCTCAATCCCTCGCCCCCTCATCCCCAAATGCTTCACCCCATCCGTCCTCATCGCGCTCCTTCGTCCATACTTCATCCTGCACGAACTGCCTCGCCGCAACCTAAGGGTGCGAAATCAGTGCTCTAAACATGAGGGTACCGCCGCCGACGACGTCGTCGCCGCCGTCCCCCTTAAGGTCGGCGGCGCCGGCCGCTAGGCTTTCCCGGTGGGGCGGCCGCCCGCGGCCCGGACGACAGCGCACCGGTTTTCACCACCTCTGCCTCTTCTTCGTGAAAATCCATGTATCCCACCCCCACCCCTCCGTCCCACCCTCCCCCTATTCGATCCCCGTTGCTCCCCAAATTTCTCTCCTCAATCATCCCCTCCCTGCCTCATTGACCTCGCACCACTCCCGTCCGTTCCTGCATTCCCACGCTATGTCCTCCCCACGGGGCCCTTCGCTCCTCCACTCCATCAATACATCCCCCACCATCCACACCTCCCGCATGCTGTCCCACATTCCTCCCCGCCCCCCCCCTTCATACCATTTTCCCCTTGTTCCAAAATATGTCCCTTTCCCATATGCACTTTCGCTCTATACAACAATCCCTTCTCCCACAATCTCCACCCATCCAAGCGTTATCCTGGTTCGTTTTCCTCCTCCTCCTCCTCCTCCTCTTCCTCCTCCTCCTCCCCTCCTCCCTCCTCCCTCCTCCTCCTCTCCTCCTCCTCCTCCTCCTCCTCCTCTCCTCCTCCTCCTCCTCCTCCTCCTCCTCCTCTCCTCCTCCTCCTCTCCTCCTCCTCCTCTCCTCCTCCTCCTCCCCTCCCTCCTCCTCCTCCTCCTCCTCTCCTCCTCCTCCTCCTCCTCCTCCTCCTCCTCCTCCTCCTCCTCCTCCTCCTCCTCCTCCTCCTCTCCTCCTCCTCCTCCTCCTCCTCCTCCTCCTCCTCTCCTCTCCTCCTCCCTCCTCCTCCTCCTCCTCCCTCCTCCTCCTCCTCCCTCCTCCTCCTCCTCCTCCTCTCCTCCTCCTCCTCCTCCTCCTCCTCCTCCTCCTCCTCCTCCTCCTCCTCCTCCTCCTCCTCTCCTCCTCCTCCTCCTTCCTCCTCCTCCTCCTCCTCCTCCTCCTCCACTCCTCCTCCTCCCCCCTCCTCCTCCTCCTCCTCCTCCTCCTCCTCCTCCTCTCCTCCTCCTCCTCCTCCTCCTCCTCCTCCTCCTCCTCCTCCTCTTCATCCTCATATTTTCTCTTTATCATCATCGTCAGCAGCAACACCACCATCACATTCAGTATCACCATCATCCTAATAATTTGTTCATCCCCCTCAACATCATCATCATGAAAATAATCACCATGATAATCATGATCATCAACATCATGTTGATCATCATCACCACCGCCACCACCAACGTCACCATCACCATCACGATCGCCCGAACCGTCACCGCTGCCATCGTCAACGTCGCAACCAACAACATCAGCATCGTCAACATCGTCATCGTCCTCATCGTCCACATCAGCATCCTTGTTTTCCTGATCCTCATCATCCTCAACCTCATTGTGGTGTCTACTCATCGTCAGACTGGGAAAAAAGCCTTTTGGGGTAAATGGGTGCTTGATGCTATTGCACGTAAATGTCGTGCTCGTCTTGGTCACGAAAGACAACTAAGGCCCGGCGAACACAAGACGCGATGGCTGTACTATCCGGCAAGCAGACTTTCGCACGTCTGTGCGCACGCATGTCTATGCGCCGGCTGGCCGAGAGGGAGCGAAGCCGCGCGCGCACCGTTGCCCTCGGGACAAGTGAACGGCCGCGGCAACGAACGGCGTTGAAGGGATGGGCCAGGCGGCTTAAACTAGCGAGGGGAGCGTTAGGAATGACTCCCCCGCGACCTCCCGGCGCATCGCGGCCATGCGCGGGCGGCGGGACGCGCCGAGAGAACATCAACAGGCCCCGAGTGCGCAGGACAGATCCCACCCCTTCCTCAAGGGTCGCTTTGGCCCGCCCACGGCGACAAACCCCAAAAAGTGTTTGGGCGCCAGTGGCAAGGAAGGGAGCACTCCTGTCACCGCTCTATGGGGCTCGCCGAGGGCCACCCCGCGCGCCCCACCCCATATAGCATTAGCGCTAGCGCGTCGCGCCCAACACTCAACTCATAAAGCAGCCAGCCGTTGAATGCCTCGGCGCAACAATGATCCTGGGGCACTACCCCGGGGCTTGCATGGCCAGCTCGGGGCACTGCCCCGACGCCAACACCCCGACCTGTCATCGCATCGCCACTGCCGGCTGCGGGGACCATCACGTTGCGGATGTTTCCAGCCCTGGCCGCGGCCCCACTTCTGCCGGCCGGCAGAGCTCGACAATGGGCTCCGCGAAGCCCAGTGGTCAGCAGCGTCTGAACGCCAGGGGGGGAGCCTGAAAGTACCCATTCCATGTTCCACGTCTGCGCGCTCCTTCGACGCCATGGCGGGGCGGGCGCCCCCCCCGACCCCCCCGGGCAAGCGCGCGGGCGGGGGCGGCGCCGCCGCCAACCGCGCAGATGGAAGCGCTGCCTCCGCCAAGCGGACGCCCGTCCCCCGCGCCTGTCAATCGACGCACTTGGCCCCGAGTGGCGAATCGCACGCAGCGGCACTCGATGCTCCAATTCCTATTTCGTGGGCCCCCAGGCTCGCCGACGCACGGCGGCTCGGCGCCCGGGGCGCGCGCGGCCCCCGCTGCGCCCCAATGCGCGCGCTGGCCCCGGCTCCTCTCGCATGCCCCTGCTCGTGCAGGGCGCGGCCGGGGAAACGGAAGACGCGTCGCTAGGGCGCTCGCTACTCGCAGAGAGGACGGTCCGCCACAGGCGCCGACATCAGGCGGGCCATCGCCGCCGCCATCGCCATCGCCTCGCGGCCCCAAGGCAAGGGCGTCCGCAGGGTCACGCGCCTCGAGCTGGCGCTAGTGGATCCCCAGCTCATCCTCCATCTCTTGCCACAGCTCGCCCAGAGCACGGACGTCGTGGGCCGCGCCCTTCGTGGAACCCCACCGCCCCCATCCCATTGCTGGACAGTTAGCATTGGCATCCGCAGAACGAACGCAACCCCCACCGAAGGGGTCTAGAATGCCAAAACTGACACAGTCACCGCGAATCGAACGGACCATATATGGACACCACGCATGAGATGGGGCCACGGTGTTAGGACCCGGTGCCGGAATTCCCGAGAAATCCTAGCAGTTCAGCCAGCGCGGCCCACGCTTTCGCACTTTTTTCTCGAAGCAAATCATGGATTTCCGCGGGCGAGGTGTCAGTTCGCGATGTTAAGCGCCAGGCCAGGACGGACACGGTGTTGTCAGCGAGTGCTGCATTGCCCTGTAGGGCCCGTTCAAGAAGGAACTGCATCTCTTGGCTAGCACGTGGTTGCTGGCCACGTGCTGTGCGGGTTGCAGACGCGAGACCTCGTGGAAATCGGCAGCTTGCAATGCGAACAAGGCATCGCCCCGAGCAGGTTCCTACACGCTTTGGAACAAACAAGGTAACCGTCGCCCTAGCGCGCCCGCAAGAGCATCTTGTTCTTGTAATACTCCATGGCCAAGTAATCGTCCAGGTCACTCAACCGCCCGAAGAAATTACTGCGCTGCACATCGCCAACGCAATCCGATTCCTTGGTCGGAGTGACCCAGACTCCATTAAAACGACGATCAAACACCACGGTCCGCGACGCTGTCGGGGCCGCTGCATCTGCCGCGATAATCTGCACGATCTGGCAAACGTCGCCCCATCGAGGGCGCCATTCAGTAGTGAGAGACCCATCTGGCAGGGCCGAGAATATCCACGCGTCGAAGATCCGCGAAGACACCGTTGCCAGGCATTGGCCCGACAACTTAACCCAATTATCCACGTCGAAAAGACGCGCGCACAGCCGCTCCGCCGAAAACGCCCGACACCAACCTTTCGGCCGAAGCCATCTCCGAAACCGGTCCGGATGATCGCCCAGGTTTCCAGCCCAGTCTCTTTCAATCAGTGAAATTCCCCCGCTGGCATTATCCTTGCCAAGGGGAAACTGCCCAATTCACAAAGATGGCCGACATATAATTGCAATGTGTTTCCCGCTTATGTCTCGCTCCGGAGCGATCACTCTGATTGCCATGGACTGGGAGGTCCTTGGGAGATCGAGTGAGATGACCACTGCAGTCGGCGCGCGTCTGCCCAGCGGCTTGCATCGAAAGTATACGCGCTCCGGCGAGACCACCCGTGGCGAGCGCCTCTGCGCGGCGCGGAATACTATCGGCCGAATATGCGGCGGCCCTGTGCTAGACCGGAAGAAGGCGCCGCCGTCGCGGAGTTTCCTTCGCCTGAAGCTGTCATTCCAACGCGGGGGTCGGGCGACGGCCGGCTCGTCGTCTTCGACCATGCGCGCACCGTGGGCACGCTTTGCCTGGCTGGGCAACGTGCCCAAGGCACGCAGCAGACAAGCCCGCGGCCGGTCAACGCCTGCAACGACGAAGGCATCGACCTCGCACTTCGCCTCTATCCAGCAACCCGAGCTGAATGCATCGGCAGCGCTGTGCCTGGCCATCTCCAGGAGCAGCGCACCCATCCGCGCGGCTGTTTCTTCGCCAATACCGCTGCACCACGCGCGCGCTGCGATCGGCTGATGGCACCGCTGGCACGAGGCCGCGTACTTTCGCAAGAAGGTATTTTGTCTCCGCCGCGTTACAACGAGCCCGAATGAAATCGCCCACCGCTGGGCGTTCTGCGTCGCCCAATTCACGGAGGCCTTCGGGCCACGCGTCGCCCGCGAACACAGCGCCCTCCCTGGCGACCCTCTCCACGGGGCCATCTTGGATAAAAGGATCTCGATCGGGGCGCTCGACAGGGGGGGCCGGGCGGGCGCTGCGCGCGGCCTCGAGCCTCCGCGCTAAGGTCTGCGTCATCTTCAACACCACGCTTTCCTCCTCCTCCTGAGTCGACAGGAGCGCGGCATCTTGTCCAAGCGCGCATTCCGCAATATTCTCGGCGCACGCGGCCACCCCTCTTGCAAGCAGCAGCGCGCGAAGCAGCCCGATGGACATCTGCGCGCCCGCTGGAGGGTTCGGCGGCGCAGAGAGACAGAGGCACCCGCGCCCGAAAACCTCGGGCAGCACGCGGTTCTTCAGGTCAGGAGGAACGCGCCCCAAATCGGTGTTAATTGCAAGCCGTGGCACCATATAACATAAACAGCGCGATGGCACTGCCACCAGGCCCAGGAATGGGAGTCCGTTGTTACTCCGGCATCTCGGCGTCGGGCTCCGCTCGAGCCTCGCATTTGCCGCCTTCGCCCTCGCGCGACTCTGCGCCGCCTGCTTCCGATTGCACCGATGCGCAAGCACGAGGAGCAGGAAGGCGGTCAGGCCCCGCTGGCCCTGTCCCCAGAGAACCCACTGGGTCTCCGGCAGGCGGCCGTTGCGGAGGCGCCTCGCCTTACCAATATGCATCTGAATCATGTCCGGGCGTCCCCGGCGCCGGCGCCGGCGGCCCCCCGGCACTGCCAGTTGCCTTCCAAACATGTCCCGGATGCGGGCTCACTGAATATAAGGCAACGATGAAACGCCGTCAGTGAAGCTATTTCCCCCGTCCGGTTTCGAGGCGGCACGCCTCGTCCTGCGCGCCCTCGCCCCGCGCGGCGGACGGGGGGCCAGCTCTGCGTGCCACCTTTCGTAAATAGTCCGTTCCTCGGCCGCTATCCTGTCGTCGTCGCCCGCGGCGCGCGTTCGCCGAATGGAAAAAACCAGCCGTTGCGGCGTTCGCCTGTCGATGTGACTGGCTGAAGCAGCGCCGCACTTCTGGCGCGCGGCAACTGGGCATGATTTCTCGCTGAACATCAGACATCGAAATCCAATAGCACCTCGCGCGTGCATGACGCGGCCGTGGAAGCGACGCCGCCGCGCTCAGTGCCAGTGCCCCGACGCTGCAGGTCCAGGGTGGTGGCCTGTTCCATCGGAGCTGGCTGGCAGTCATGCTGAAGGTCTAATGTCCCGCGGCTAACCATCTGGCATCGGGAAAGCGGCAAATACTTCGTGACCTTATAACAGGGCTCAAACCCAGCCAGGCCCAAGGCCCCCCAGGAATTCTTCGAACTAGCGACCGCCCGCAATCCTTCGCCGAAGTAGCATTGCGAGAGAGCGTGCATCTGACCGTCGCGTGGGAAGCGACGTAACAAGCTTCGCTCTCGCTGGCGTCTGCCCCCATACTGCTGCGGGCTGGGGGCAGCGTGAACCCCCCCCCCGCTTCCCCTGGGTTCACCCCCCTTCCCCTCCTCTCTGGCTTCCGTGGAAGATGGCGCTGTCATCGCCGTCGCCCCAGTCTTCCGCAAAGCCGAATCGGCCTTTCGGCGCGAGGGCAAACTCCCCACGGAACGACGCGTCCATCTGGCGTCGGGCCCAACCCCATCAGGGGGCAGGATTGCCGCGTCGGCATGGCCCCCGCCAGACCACTGGACGTCGCAAGCCCGTCCTCGGAAGGATCGGCGCGGCAAGGCAATGCAATGAGATCGGCCCACAGAGCCGGGACTGAATCTAGTAACGCACGGCATGAAAGCTTCTCAAAGACACCTGATTTGGCGACGGGCAACTGCAATGCTGAGCGCATCCATCTTGATGCACCGTGCCGAGGGCCGCGCCGCGCTGCGCCGCGCTGAATTGCGATGCGCCGTGCCACAGTTGTGCTCTATAGCGTTGTGGACCGAGTCCTCCTTTGCATCCAAGTCCTGACCGGCTGAACTGGATCTCAACGTCGAGTTGCGCGAGCACCTAGCAGCTGCCCTAGAGCACATTGCCAGGGGGCACGCCCGGAAGACGCGCCGCGGAACGCCCCGAGGGGCGCGCGAGGCGAAGCGCCAGGGGGCGCGCCGCGGGACGCGCAAAAGGGACGCGCTGCGGAACGTGCCAATGGGCGCGCCGCGGGACGCGCCAGGGAACGCGCCGCGAGACGCGCTGCGGGGGCCCGCCGCGGGACGCGCCACGGAACGTGCCAGGGAACGCGCCAGGTTGCAATGCTGAGTGTATCGATCTTGATGTATCGTGCCGAGGGCCGAGCCGTGCTGCGCTGCGCTGAATTGCGCTGTGCCGTGCCGCCAGTGCGCTCTGTAGCGTTGTGGATCGAGTCCTCCTTTGCATCCACGTCCTGACCGAACTGATCTGGATCTCAAGCTCGAGCTGCGCGCGTACATTGCAGCTGCCCCAGAGCTAATTCACAAGGGGGCACGCCAGGAAGACGCGCCGCGGAACGCCCCAAGGCGCGCGCCAGGCGACGCGACGGGGGGCGCGCAATGGGGATGCACCGCGGGACGTGCCAAAGGGACGCGCTGCGGAACGCGCCACTGAGCGCGCCGCGGGACGTGCCAGGGGACCCGCCGCACGACGCGCCGCGGGGACCCGCTGCGGGGCGCGCCGCGGAACGCGCCGGGGAACGTGCCAGGTTGCTATGCTGAGTGCATCGATCTTGGCGCGCCGCGCCGAGGGCTGCGCTGCGCCTAGGCGACCTGGACACGTAAAAACAGTCGCTTCGCTCAAGACATCCTCAACGCATCCTCGCGCTAAGCATCCGCCCGGGCAACCCGGACACGCGCAAACGAGCGCCTCGATCTCCCGCGACGCATCCTCGTGCTAGACATGCACCCGGGGCGACCTGGACGCGCGAAAACAAGCGCCTCGCTCGGACATTCTCACCAAATCCTCACGCTAGACATCTGCTCGGGCAACCTGGACGAGGAATATATATATATATATATATATATATACACATATATATATATATGTATGCATATACATATATATATATACATATATTTATATATGAAAACCTCTCGCACAGGAAATCCCAAAACATGAAATTGCTGGCCCTCTTTACACCTCGTTATCTACCGCGAATAATTCCGCCGGCCCTCTCCCCGTCGCCCTGGGGGGGAAGACTGAAAAGAAGGCCCTCGGCCGAAACCTTTCTGGGAAGAAACGATGGGGTCGCAATATCCTGAAACCAGCGCGCGAGGCCACTCCAGCCGGCAGTGCCACGCAGCGCCCAGGCGAAGTAGGAGCCGATGCGCGGCGCAATCTGGGTTCGGGTTCGGCCACTTGCATTCCGCCTTATCTGACACGTCTTCCGCGCGCTGCGCGTCTCTCTGCAGACCTCGCGCCCCATGCGGTCAGCGTCTACGGGCCCGCCCCCCGGCGCGACCCGGCCCCGCGCCGCGTCGCGAATTTTCCGCGAGGGCACGCGCGTCGTTCCTCGAGCGCCGCCAGGTGTTTCCCCGAGGGGGTCTGGATCCACAAAGGCGCGAAAGTCCAGCTCAAAAGATACCCGCCCTCGAGGCGGAAGGCGCAAACCCGCGCGGCCCCTTCGCGGGGCCGAGGAAGAGCGCGGATGATGTTCGCAGGGCGAGAGCAGCACCATTGCTTCTTTTCTCGCGGATTCCTGTCCACAGCGAGGAACCCGTCGGCGCATCCCGCCGACGTCGCCGGAGCGAGAAGCTGAAATTCGCAGGCGAAGTCCAAGCCGTCGCGAAAGTGCTCGCGAGCCACCGAATAGTGCGCGCGCACGCAAGGCACTGCCTCCGCGCCCTGAAAGAAGCGCGCGCCCACGGGCCATCAGATGAGAACCCCTCCTGGTCTAGGCTCCGCCGCCCTCGTCGTCGCGGGAGACCGCGAACGCGCCTGCGTTGATCGCGGCCCCCAGGCGGCGGGCGCTAATTACGCGGGAAACGAAACGCCAGCCTTGCTCCATCTGATTAGACACGAAGCCGACAGGGAAGCCATGCGGAATCGTCAGAATGGCATGATGCGCTGTACTCTCGCACCGACTTTCTCAAGTTGAACGCGTCAGAAAACGCGGCGCCCCTGCCGTTGGCCCTGCGCAGCCGCCTGGGCGCCACCCATTCCGCCGCGCAGTTCGAGGTGGGCTTCGGCGGGCAAGGGCTGCGACGCAGCCCGGATCGCCCCCGCGAGCAACTTGTTGCAGGCGGCGCTCGAAATCACGACCTCGCGTTCCCCCCCCATCGGGAGCCGCGGACGTCGAGGCCATCTCCGGCGCGACATCGCCCACTGAAAGCCGATCGGGCAAGAGATCGCATTCGGCTCGAGAGTCAGGCGACGCATTCTGGCCGATCAGCGCCTACGAAACATCTGCCCAGCGCCAGCCCTGGCCATGCACTATCGGAGATCAATGCGCGCCTTCTAAATAAGAAGCATTTTCGCGCGCGACCAAGCTGTCACACACGCAGCATCTCAGGGATAGCTCCCCAACGTTCAGGGCGGGGTGCTCAAGGATAGTGCCCGCTATGTTCGGCAACAAAACAAACATGCTGGATTCTGGTTCCTTGGGGCCGTCCGCCTGGGATCCTGCTTGCCGGTCTGCCGCTTTAATCCATCTGATTGGGTCAACGGACACGTCCGATTCCCCGCTGCAGCCATCTCGATGAGCTCTACGCATGTCGTCATGCGATCGCCAGGCTCAAGTTTGATCTGCACGTGAGTCGGCGATGGGACCACGAACGGTAGGTGGACCTCGCCATCAAGTGGAAGCGTGTAGAACGAGGTATCAATCCACGGAGGCCGATCCGCCAGCTTCCTGTTCTTGACACATTCCGAGAAGGCCGGAAAGTCCACGCCAACGCACTCCGGGCTCGAATGCGCCGAGACAACGTCGGGAAAGGCAGCAAGGGGCCGCCATCCGTCTCCACGAGCATCCCAGCATAAGTCGCTCTATGCGTGAGACATTGCATTCGCCCCCGCTGACGGATGGAACCGCTGCTTCCACGCCTAGGGTCGTTCGGGGCCCGGTTAACTTCCACACAGAGGTGGATTGCCCACTGAATGTCCTTGGCCATGTCCTCTACAAACGCTAACCCCGATCCCCCCAGGATGTGCCAATGTCTCCTTCGTGATGTTCGCCGCGTCGGCAGAGCTCGGGCCCGCGGACCCACGGCGCGCGGCGCGGGTAGCCCAGCCCCCCCCCCCCCCCAAACAACAAAAAAACATCAAATCGTTGTCTGCGGCAGCGACGCGGCTAACAAGGGTGCCCCGAGCGACGCGCGCACCACTTTCCGGCGGCACTCCCCAGGACTGAGAGCCGCCCAGTCCCAGCACCACCATGAACGTCACCTCGGACATTGCATGCCCTGATTGAAAGTCCACGAGCTGCTCGGCCTGCTCTTCCACGCACTTCTCCAGCCCAAAGTACCCCTTAGCGCTCGCGCCACTTCCCGCACCTTGAAAGATGTGATATTCGTCGGTGTCGAGCCCGCTCACGCTCCACAAGACCACGCGAACCTGTTCTCCGTCGCGCGAGTGAGAGACCATGTGATTGTCGAACTTCAGCTGCTCAGGCGCCCTGTCGAGACCACGAATCTTGCCCAGGGTGGCCCATCCTCTGATCATGGCCCGGCATCCGCCGCTACTATTCTCGGGCTCATAGCAAAGGAGGTCGACGGAACGTCTGCCTCGCGCACCCCTGTAAAATTGCGCCGTCGAATCGGAAAGGGCCCTGATGTTGACATTCGCGCAAGCGCTTCCATCCCCGGCTCTTCCCCCCCAACGGCCCTGTCTGCCACTCGCTGACGGGGCGATTCTGCCGCGCGCAGGCAGCAATGTTCTGGCCCGCGAATCTAGAGCGCGCCCGCGCGGCCCCCAGCGTCGACGAAAAAGCAACGCAACGCTGGCTGATATTCACATTGCTAACGCGCTCTTCCATCGAAGCGTTCGCGATCTGAGCGGGGCGGACAGCGAGTCCTTTCGCCAGGCCATCATGCTCGGGGGGAAGGGCGGCGGTCACTGACCACGCGAGACTGCGCCAATCCCTGCTCGGCGCCCCTCATTGATCGGAGCACGGCGCCCTCCCAGGCGCCGCCCGCAAAACTCGGGGCCCGAGGGTCAACTCGCGGGCCGCCGGCGCAGCCGGCGCCGCCGCCCGAAGAGCTGGGCGCAGAGCGCCTGAGGTCGTCTGCTCCAGCTTGCTCGCCGGCGTCTCCTTCGTCGGCTCGCCAGGCGGAGTCGGCGGGCTGCGCCAGCGCCTTCGACGAACTCGCACGCCTGGCCCACCTCCTCGCCCCTGAGGAGGGGGCGCGACGGAGGGGCCCCGGCGGGAGTTGGCCGGCCCTCAGCAGGAGGAGGGGCCCACCTTCGCGGCCGGGCCCCTCTCGGCGGAACGCTCGGCGGCGACGCAGGCGCGCGAGAGCGCGCGGGCGCGCGGACAGGAGGCGGCCCTGGCGACGGAAGCGGGGCCGTCACCGACGGCGGCCGGCCCGCCGGCGGCGGCGGCGCCGTTGGAGAAGGCGGCGCCATCGAAGGAAGCGGGTCTTCCCGAGGAAGCGGGCCCTTCGGCGATGACGATGGCCGGCGCGGCAGCCCGCAAGTGGTTTCGGCCCCTCCGGGGCAGGGGGCCGCGCCCCGCTGCCGCCAATCCGCCAACGTGCTGCCCTTAGGAATCGCATTCCCAGCAGCCTTTCTCTGGCCTCCAGGCGGGCCCCCAGGCGGCGGCGGGGGCGGGGCCCTCCAGCTTCCGCCACCGGCGGCGCTGCCGCCGCGCGCGCCCTCGCCCCGATTGCCCCTGGCACGCGGCGCCCTCCTCAAATGCGGCGGCCCGCCAGGCGGCGGCGGAGGTCCTCGAGCCCCGGCCGGTGGACCGACGCCATCGGCCACGCGGCTGCCCCACGCATCAGAGACCACGCCAGGCAGCCAATGGAAGAACGCAGCCGCCCCTTCTGCAGCGAGGGTTGTTCCCCTGAAGCAGCGCGTGGCCGACCTAGGAAACGCGCCGGACGTAGCCCCCGTCTCAGCGAGGGCGACAAGCGGCATCCCGCGGAGCCCTGCACTGTCGCAAACGATGCGTAATTCCCTCGAACGCGCGACAAATATCTAGTGCCACATCGTAGAAGCTGGCGCACATCATCTCGTCCATGAGCAAGTGATCCTCAGCGTGCCCTATGGGATTGTTTGAAGCGATGCCAAGGTCTTCGAGCCCTGGCAAGGCCAGCTCGAGTGGCCCATGCCGCGCAACATTCCAGCACGTGAAAGAATGAGACACCGTGGGGTACATGGACATAACCCGGGCTGTCCCAGAAACGCCTTGTGGCGCGCATGGGGCAAACTGCTCAGCCTTCGCGCGATCATCATGGCGCAACAATTTGAAAATGTCCTCAAGGCTCACTTCTGCAAGCCGATCCCACATAAGGTCGACCTGTGCCCTGGCCCACTGGGCGACCAGAAGAACGCGCTGGAAAGCCGTGACGCCCGGGCAGGGGACACGAAAAAGGCAGTGAGCCTTCTCGTCGGCCAACGGGGAGAAGACGATCGCTGCGAAGTCACTGGCCATAACAGCACTTTGTCCAGCGTTGTACCGGGCATTGCGGCCCGGCAAAACTGGGCATGCGCATCCGATGCCGCCGACGCAGTGCAACCCTGGGACCCACGGGCTCGCCATGCGCGTCCAGAAAAAAAAGCGCCAGAGAGCAGGTGGAAGCACGCTGGCTTCACCTTGAAACGCGTAGGATGGCTTGAGGACGAACCTTATCAAAACTGCTGTCTCATCTGGTCAATGTCCTCGGCCTGAGGCCCTCTTCCATGCAGCCAGCGTTGGTGGTGCGTCTTGTACCGCTTTTCCACTTCCTCGGGTGACAACCGTGCCCTACGTCCAAGATTTGGCGCAGGAGCGGAACCTGGTACCATGTCGCTGCGGTCAACGGCATCCATTGCCCGCCCAGGACCTCAACGAAACCCTGGTTCTTCCCGTCATTCACAACATTCTGGTCGCCACCGCCAATCTCACTCAAAATCTTGCTCGGCCCGCGAAGCCCGAAAGGAATATAGAAACGCCAGGCACGGCAACGTTTCAAACACATCTGGGTGGGCGACGGACAAGCGCAATGCTGAATGTGTCGATCGTGATGTTCCGTGCCGAAGGATGCGATGTGCTGCGCCGTGCTGCATTGCGATGTGCCGAACCGCGATTGTGTTCTATAGCGTTGTGGGTCGAGTTCTCCTTTTTGCATCCGAGTCCAGACCGATATGCTCTGGATCTTAAGCTCGAACTGCCCAAGCACGAAGGAGCTGCCCCAGAACTAATTGACAGGGGGGCACGCTAGGAGGACGCGCCGCAAAACGTCCCATGGGACGCGCCAGGCGACGTGCCAAGGGACGCGCCATGGGGACGCACCGCGGGACGTGCCAAGGGAACGCGCTACGGAACGTGCCAATGGACGCGCCACGGGACGTGCCAGGGGGCGCGCCGCGCGACATGCCAGGGGGGTTCGCCGCGGGACGCGCCACGGCACGTCCCAAGGAACGTGCTAAGTTGCAATGCTGAGTGTATCGGTCTTGATGTACCATGCTAAAGCAGTGCTGTGTTGCGCCGTGCTTAACTGCGCTGTACCATACCGCGATTGTGCTCTATAGCGTTGTGGATCGAGTCCCCTTTTGCATCCGAGCCCTGACCGAACTGATCTGATCTTAAGCTCAGCTGCCCCAGGGCTAATTGACAAGGGAACATGCCAGGAGGACGCGCCGCGGAACGTCCCTGGGGACGCGCCAGGCGACGTGCCAGGGGACGCGCCACGGAGGCGCACAGCGGGACGTGCCAAAGGGGCGCGCTACGGAACGTGCCAATGGACGTGCCACCTCATGCTAGACATCCGCCTGGGCGAAGTGGACACGTGGAGACAAATGGTTCGCTCGAGACATCCTCAACGCGTCTTCATGTCAGACACCCGTTCCAGGCCCCCAGGGAGGCCCCAGGAGGCCCATGTTAGATGCCCCCTAGGTGGCCTGGCCACTGGGCGGCCTGGACACGTAAAACCATCAGTTCCAATTCGGGACAATCATGTTAGATGCCCCCTCTGGGTGGCCTGGACACGTAAACACGCCGCGCGTCTAACAAGCTGGCCCCACGTGACGCGGGGCCAGCTCTGAGAAACCATGTTAGCTACACCCCATGGGTGGCCTGGACACGTAAAAACACGTGGTTCCAGCTTGCTAGATACCCCCTCTGAGTGGCCAGGACACCTTAACAAATGTTTCAAGCTCGGGATAACAATGGGTGTCCTGGACACGTAAAAACACGTGGTGTCAGGTCGGGACAACCATGTTAGATACCCCCTGGGTGGCCTGGACACGTAGAAACGAGTGGCTCCACCTCGGGACAATCATGTTAGATACCCCCTGGGCGGCCTGGACACGCAAAAACACGTAGTTCCAGCTTGCTAGATACCCCCTCTGAGTGGCCAGGACACCTTAACAAATGTTTCAAGCTCGGGATAACAATGGGTGTCCTGGACACGTAAAAACACGTGGTGTCAGGTCGGGACAACCATGTTAGATACCCCCTGGGTGGCCTGGACACGTAGAAACGAGTGGCTCCACCTCGGGACAATCATGTTAGATACCCCCTGGGCGGCCTGGACACGCAAAAACACGTAGTTCCAGCTCGGGACAATCAAGTTAGATACCCCCCTGAATGGCCTGGATACGCTGAATTCGCGCTCCCGCTCGAGACATCCTCGCAATGTCTCCCCTGGAGAGGCCCCCAAAGCGCCCCCCCCTGTACGGGGCAAGAAAACATTACTTTTGGGACATGTGTTCGGGTATCGCTTTTCGGCCCCCCGTGCGTTTCCTGATAATTCGGCGTTGGACCCGACGCCGTGTTAGATGCCCCCCTGGGCTGCCTAAACACGCGGCCCCAATTCGGGACAATCATACTGGATACCACATTGGGGGGCCCGGGCACGTAAAAAAACACGCGGCACCAGCTCGGGACAACCATGTTAGATACCCCCCTGGGTTGCCTGGACACGTAAAAATGTGTGCGCAAGCTCTGGGCAACCATGTTCGATGCACCCCTGGGTGGCCTGGACGCGTAAAAACACGCGGCCCTTGCTCGGGACAACCATCATAGCTGCCCCCCCTGGGCGGCCTCGAAAAGTAAAACACGCGGTGCCAGCTCGGGACAACCATGTTAGATGCACCCCTGAATGGCCTGGACACGTTACAACACGTAGACCTTGCTCGGGACAATATTTTAGATACCCGCCCGGGTGGCCTGGACGCGCAAAAACACGTAGTTCCAGCTCGGGACACAAATGTTGTATACCCCCCTGCGCGGCCTGGATACGCTGAATTCGCGCTCCCGCGCGAGACATCCTCGCAATGTCTTCCCAGGAGAGGCACCCAAAGCGCCGCCCCCTGTCCAGAGCAAGAAAACAGCGTGTTCGGGTCGCGCTTTTCGGCCCCCATGCGTCTCCTTATAATCCAGCGTTTGGCCCGACGCCATGTTCGACACCCCCTGGGCGGCCTGGTCTCGTAGCAACACGTAATTCCAATTCGGGGCAATCATGTTAGATGCCCCCCTGGGTGGCCAGGACACGTAAAAACATAGGACTCTAGCACAATACCACCATGTGAGATACACCCCTGAGTGGCTTGGGCACTCGAAAACACACGGTTCCAGCGCAGGACCACCACGTTAGATGCCCCCTGAACACGTAGAAACACGCGGCTTCAGCTCGGGACCACCATGTTGGATGCCCCCCCTGGGTGGCCCGAACGCGCGAAAACACATGATTCCAGCTCGGGACAACCATGTTAGATAGGCCTGGATACGCTGCATTCGCACCCCCGCTCGAGACATCCTCGCAATGTCTCCCCTGGAGAGGCCCCCAAAGCGCCGCCCCCTGTCGTCTCGGACGGCGGCGCCGGAGTCGTGAGGATGTCTCGAGCGGCGGCGCCGGAGTCGTGAGGATGTCTCGAGCGGCGGCGCCACAGTTGTGGACGCCCCTGACGCTCCTGGACTTCCTGACGCCCCTGGCGCTCTGACGCTCCTGACGCTCCTGACGCCCCTGACGCTCCTGACGACCCTGGCGCCCCTGGCGCTCCTGACGCCCATGACGCTCCTGACGCTCTGACGCTCCTGACGCTCCTGGCGCTTCTGACGACCCAGACGCCCCCCGACGCTTCCTGACGTTCCCTGACGCTCTCTGACGCTCCTGACGCTCCTGACGCTCTTGACGCCTCTGACGCTCCAGACGCTCTTCACGCTCTGACGCTCCTGACGCTCCTGACGCTTTTGACGTTCTGACGACCCCGACGCCTGGAGCGTCAGGAGCGTCAGGAGCGTCAGGAGCGTCAGAGCGTCTGGAGCGCTTGGAGCGCTTGGAGCGTCAGAGGCGTCAAAAACGTCAGGAGCGTCAGGAGCGTCAGGAGCGTCAAAGCGTCAACATTTGTTTCAGAGGCGCGTTCCGCCAGATCTCGAATAATTCCTATGGAATCCGGTGGGTCCTTTTGAAAACGTCCAAGCGGTCACCGCTGAGGGTTCACTATAATTTCCAGGCGAGCATGGCGATTTTCCCATTGTGTACTACGCAAAGTTCGCAACGAGCGCGTCCGAGCGCGCGCGCGATCGGGTGACCCACGCGCTGGCGGGTCACCTGATATCCCGTTGGTCACCGTGATTCACTTTAGTTTCCTAACAAACGTGCCGACTTTTCCATTGTAGACAACACATAAATCGCCAAGCTATCTGTATTGCCCACAACGGATAATGCCACAT
Organism: Prorocentrum cordatum; assembly: GCA_963575745.1. Lineage (NCBI taxonomy): Eukaryota > Dinophyceae > Prorocentrales > Prorocentraceae > Prorocentrum > Prorocentrum cordatum. The sequence continues at coordinate 388,065 of CAUYUJ010020937.1, read as the reverse complement.
GGGCTAGGGAACTAAAGTGAACCCTTAACGGTGACCGATTGGATTTTGAAGTTGGCATGCGTGTTTCGGATGTTTGCAAGAATAGAAAATATCGCATGCTGACCTGGAAACGCAAGCGAACCCTTAACGGTGACCGGTTCGATGTTGAAGTTAACACGCGTTTTTCGATGCGTTCAAAAAAAACAATCGGGACCCTTAGGAATTATCCCATGGATGTCCCAAGGATTCCTATGCATTTCCTATCGAATCAAATGAGTGTCCTAAGGATCCCGATGGATATCCGGGGATCCGATGGATGCCCTTAGGAGTCCGATGGATGCCCTTAGGAATTCGACGGATTTCCTCCAGAATCCGATGGATGCCCTAAGGATCCCGATGCATGTCGTAAGGAACCTCGTAGACTTCCAGAACGAGTTCTATGGATGTTATAAGGCAGCCGATTGCCGCCCGAAGGAATCCGATAGATTTCCCGAGGAATCCGATGGATGCCCCAAGGAATCCGATGGATGTCCTATGGGACCCCATGTATACCCAGAATAATATAATGGATTGCCTACGGGACCCTATAGCTGTCCTAAGGAAGCCGATGGATGTCCTGATGAATCCTATGGATGTCTTGAGGAACCCGATGGATTCCCGACGGAATCCAATGGATGTCCGAAGGCATCATACGGATGTCCTAAGGAGTCCTGTGGCTTGCCTAAGGAATCCTAAACATGTCCTGAAGAATCATATGGGTTTCCTGCGGGATCCGATGGATGTGATTCTCAGGACGTACTATGGATTCCTATAGATGTCCTGCGGGATCCGATGGGTTACATAAGGAATCCATGCTTGATGTCCTAGGGAACCCGACGGGAGTCCAAAAAGATTCCTGTAGATGTCCGAAGGAATCCTACGGATGTCGTAAGGATCCCGATGGATGTCCAATCGAAGCCTACGGATGCCTAAGGACCCCAATTGAGTTCCAAACGAATCCTTTGGATTTCCTACGGAATGCGATAGAGTGCCTTTGGAATCGCATCGTTGCCGAAGGAATCCCATGATTTCCACGGAATCCCAGGGATGCCTATGAATGTCCTAATGATTCATGAGAACTTCCGAAGGGAATCCTGCGCATGTCCAGATGAACCCGATGGATGTTCTAAGGGATCATATGGTTTGTCTAACGAACTGCACTGCTTTCCTGCGGAATCTTTATGCATTGCGGAAGGAATCCAATGGATATCCTGAGAAATCCTATTGATTGGATTCCTTAGGAAACGCCTGACATTCTGAAGGAATCCCATGGGAATCCTTCGGCAATCCACCAGAGGATATCCATAGGATCCCGTTGGAAACCCAACGGGTTCCTGAAGACATCCATGGGGTAACTTGCGAAGTCCATCGGATCCCCTAGGACACCCATCCGATTCCTTGGGAAGTCCATAGGAATTCGTTGGGATATAAATGCGATTCTTCACGAAATCCATACATTCCTTCGGGAAAATATGCGATCCTTAAAGAGACCCATAGGACATGCATAGGAATCCTTAGGAAACCCATCGCTTTCCCCGAACGGCCCCCCGCGGAATGCGGGCAGGCGAAGCCCGCGGTCGCATCCAACGCACCGCCGCACACCGGCCCAAACGGGCATCGCAACCAGGAAGCTCCAGGCGACCGGCCAATGGTGGGCCCCAGCCTCGCACGGCATTCCGAACCGAACCCGGCAACAACGGCGCCGACAGGGCGGACGCCGAGGGCAGAGGCGGCGGACCACGCGAAGCATGGACGGGGGGCCCCCGCCCAGCCACCCGCCCGGGCCAGCGGCGGGCGTGCTGCCAGGAGAGGAGAGACGTTTTTTTTGTTTTGCCTCGGGTTCCACGGCACTGCGGTGCCTCTAAGGGAGCGCGTTTGCGCCGCAGGCCAGTGCCGAATGCAGCCTGTGCGCTGCAATGCGCTGCCAGTGGGCAGCGATGCTGCCACTGGGCAGCACGGCGCCCCCATCGAGGCCCTGGATGCCCTGTGTCTCTCACATCCGCCGCTGCCAGACGCGACGCCCCATGGGCGAGCCTGACCGGGCCCCCTCGGGGGGCGGGTCGGCTGCCAATGGCCCCGGCGCGGCTGCGGCCGCTGGGGCCTGGAGGTCGCCAGATGCCGATGCTTCGAGCAAAATCCTCTTCCGCTATCCATCCGTGAAGCGGGAGTACAGCGAGCGCATGACTCCCGCTGAAGCCCACCAGTCTTGGGCCTGGATGACCTCGTCGGTGAAGCCTGTTGACGCCCGCCACCAGTGCGCGCCTCCCTTCCGAAAGGAATGGGTGCCCACGTCGCGATCTCTCATAACCCGAGCAAGGCTTCGCCGGACCGTCCCGCATGACACCGGGCGAAACTCCGCGCCGCCGGTGACGCAGAACAGTGGACCTTCGGGCGCCATGCCGTAGGTAGCGCTGCGCTGCGTGAGCCACCGCCGCGCAAATAAGAGTGGGCACGAAGCTCCCATTGCAAGAAGCGCTGGCAACCAGCACAACGTCCCTTGGCCGAACGGGTCGCTATTCTGCCTGCGGACGTGCAGCTGCATGCAACCATCCGCGTCGACAGGTCACGGAGCTCGAACGCCAGCGCCTCTGCCGAACGACGGATACAGAAAAAGGCCACGCCAGCTAGGGCGGCATCCCGCAGGCCCGCGGAGGTTACAGTGGCCAGCCGGGTCCGCTGGTAGAACGTCAGCTCCTGCACGCTCAAGGGGCGTTTGGCCCTGCCGCCCGCATGATCAGCCAAATTCTTTAAGCCGAGCCAACGGCGCATGGCCCGCGGCGCCCACGAGGCCTCGAACAAGTGCATGCAGTCGCGTTCGACATGCCACGCGCGCACCGCCGCCTTTGCGGCGGTGATTGTCGCCCATGGACGCCCCGCCAGACCCGTGAACAGCGCCATGACATTCACGTCCGTGTCTGCAGGGAGAAGCTGCAACGCCGTGTCCGCCTCGAAGGCGCTCACAACGCCTCGCAGGATCGCGCCATAGCGATCGCGTGTCGACTGTTCCCAGGCTGCGGCAAAACACTGTCGGATAGCCGCGGCAGCTTTCGCCCTGGCGTCGAGCTCTGGCGGCTGGCCTGCCGCGGTGGCGAGCGAAGCCAACGAGGCGGCCGGCCCCTTGAGCCTCCTGCCCCAGGCGCGCCCTGCGACGCCACCGCGCCCGACGCTGCTGGCCGAGGCTCAGGAGCTGGGCCGGAATTGCCGCGCTGCAGCGGCGGCTGCCCCCCCTGCGCGAGCGCCGGGGCACGAAGGCCGCATGTGCCGGCAGAGCGTGGCCTTCGGGGCCCTGCGCCTGCCATTGCCCGCCGCCCTGCGCCGGCCCCGCGGCCCGGGGGAAAATCATTTTTCCTGATCCAACGCATGGGGCCGAAAAAGGCCACGGAGAGGAGGAGGAGGGGCAGGGGGGGCGGCGGCGGCGCCGGCGGCAAAAAGCGGCGGCAGCAGGCCCGGCCGTTCGCTTGCCCCTGCTGCCGCCCCCTCTCCGCCAGAGATCCACCATGACCCCGGACGTTGCTCGCATTTGCCGTTCGCTTGCCCCTGCTGCCGCCCATCTCCGCCAGGGAACCTGCACGATCCCAAACAATGCTCGCGCTGCGGGAGATTTTCCAGAGACTCTGAACGAAGCCTGCTTGGCACGTTGAGGGCGCGCGACCCCACTTTTGGGGGGCCACGGAAGCACGCGCACGAACATCCGACCACGCCCTCGGCACGCAAGCCGCTCCCTCCACGGGCCCCGGGCGAAATCCCGGCCCGCAGAGGCAGATGAATGAGCGATTGTAACGGGCGCGGCGCTCGCGCGCGCTGCGCGTGATATGGATGGGGGCTCGGTCAGCAGAAAAAATGCATTTAACATGTGGAAGACGCAGGCTGCGCTGCGATCCCGAGGCACACGTGCACAGATTTCACGCATCTCGGCGGACGGCTGGTCGGGCTGCTGAGCCGGCGGCCTAGCGCGGGCAGTCAGATACCCAGTGGAGGATGCTATCCTTGAGCCCGGCCTTCGTGCACTTCGTGCATGGGATGAAGCGCGGATTGCCGGCGTCGCGGCACCCCTTCAGCGAGCGCCTCACTGCCCCCTCGTTGCTCAGGAGGCAAATCCGGCAGATCACGCGAGCGACCTCCATCATCGCCTGCCGGCGCACGTCGTCGAGCTTGAACTTTTCGCCCATCCAGGCCCGGATGCGCGCCGGGGAAGCGTGCGAGGCCAGCTTCTTGAGCTCCGCGGTGAGTTTGCTGACCAACTGTTTCCTGGTGGTCCTGCTGGGGCCCCCTTCCGCGCAGAGAGGCCTGCGCCGGCTGGCCGGTCTGGAGCGGCTGCCGCCCCGGCTCGACCGCCCGGGCGGTTTTGGGCGAAGGGCCGCCCGACCCCGAGCTCCCGCCCGCGGCCGCGGGGCGCTTCTGCGGGGCGCCGCGCGCCACGAGAGCTGCCTCGCCCAGCAGGGCGTCGACCCCGAAGTCCTCGTCCAGGATCTCCGTGTCCAGCGGCGAGTTGGCCGACGCCTTGGTGGGCCTCGTCTTGTGCGATTTGATGACGAAGTAGACAAGGTCCATCAACTCCGCCCGCTGCTTAGCGGCTTTCGCTGGCTCGTCCTTCTTTGCAGCCTGCGCGACCGTGCGCCGCTTTTCCAAGAGTGAATGCAAATGGAGAAGGGAACGGGCCAACGGTTTGACCGCGCTGTCCGGCGAGTCAGCCCCCCCCGTAGAAACACCTGTAGGGGGTCGGATCCCCCCCCAAAGCCTGGGCAAGCAGATGGACTTCCACTTCAATCTGGCTGCGCACCTCAACGCGGCCGCGTTCTTCAAATCGAGAAGCTCCGGGTTCTGCGGGCGCGCCGCCTGCGAGGCAAGGGCGCTCGCCATGGCCGGGTCTTTTGGGACCGCGCCCGCCGCCTGGGCTGCCGCGCCCGCCTCCGCGACGAGGCCCCTCCAGGCCGCCGACCACTGAGCCGCGGTGAGGGGGCGGAGCTTGGCCCTGCACGGGCACTCCGCGCCCGCCCTCTGGTCGAACTCCTTCGAGAAGGCGGCCGTGCTCTCCCGCGGGCAAGAGGGCCTGCGAGACCGCCCGGGCGGAAGCGCTCGCGGCAGACACGTCGACGGCCTGGGCCCCCGCCTGCCCCGCGACGAAGGAGTCGACGATCGCCTGGTAGACTTTGCCCCCCGGCTTGCTGGCCTCCTCGATTGCAGCGGCAATCAAGTTCTTGACGGCCCTCTCGCCCGCGGCCGTGGACTGCGGAAGTAGACTGCGAAAATATCGGGCAGCTTTGCGCGCCGAACAGAAAAGGCACTCGAGCCGCCGGCCACGGAGAGGCATGCCGCGCAAGCAGGGACGGCGGCAACAGCGATCCGGGTTGGATTACGATGATGCGTTTTATCGCTTGCGCTTCCGCCTGTTCGGCTGCCAGGACTGCAGCAGCCAGCGCGGCAAGTCAGCGCGCGCGCGCCCCTCGGCTCCAAGAGGCCCCGTGGAGCCACCGAAACCAGTCAAACCCGGCTGGCCAAGACCTGCCCGCAACCACCGCCGCAGCAGCGCGGGGCGGAACCTGGGCGCCCGGTTGTCTTCCGGGCGAAGTAGCACGACGCGCGCGCCAGTGTTTTGCACGAGGTGGGCACTCAAAAACTCCAAGACGGATCGAAGCAAAACTCGCGGCGGATGCGCCTTAACCGCGTGGCCGGTCAGGCGCGCCTCAAATGCTGTCCTTTCGGGTGAACGCCAAGAAGGTGCCATGGCATTCCGGCCGCCCCGGTCTGGGAGCAGGTCCAGCGTGAACGACCAGGCGCACCGTGCAATGACGTCTGCCAGAATTGGCGCGCGAATCGATGCCTCGCGGAAGGCATCAGAATTCCAGCGCGAGGCGAACAGAGGATCCCTAGTGCCGAGGTCTGCTGTCCGATTGGCCACGCCGCTCAAGTGGAGCGCCAGGGCCCAACAAGAATCTGCCCGCTCTGCCCGTTCAAGTCGTTCTGCGAGCCGTTCAAGCCGCGGGATGGCGCCGTAGCGGACATCGATGCAATGTTCGGCCGCCTCGTTGTCCACCCTGAACAGGATGCGCCAGCCACGGAATTCGTCGAGGTTGTCCTCCAGACACTGGCGCGCGACCCACAGCTCCCTGTAATTGACGTCGGCGGGCTCCGATAAAACTTCCAGATCAGAAAATTGCCAGGCCATGTGCCTGAGACAACCCGCGTGGAGTGGCAGAAGTGGCAGGACCGACCTTCGGACGTGGCGGCGTCTGTCTCCACGACGCGGATATGGCCCGCTCTGGCGCGTGACTCCCGCTGTTCGCGCTCTGGCGACTTGTGGCCCCAAGTCGACAGCGAGCCCCCTCGGTCATGCAACGCCCGAGTTAGTGGCGATCTGAACGCTTCTACCGCCCATTCCATGTTTTCCGGCTCAAGTCAGAAAGGCGGACGACCGGATGAGCCTGAGGTGACCGGCTCCATAGAGCGCGCACACCCGCCGAGTTTAGATCCGTCCAGATGGAATGAAGCCGGCGACGCGCCTGCGGATAGAGCTCTGCAATATTAGATGCCAGGCGCACAGCGGAGGCCAAGTCTCTGGCGAGGAGAACTCTGTGGGAGTCCGCCTCCAGAACAGCGATGAATTGCTGTCTGCAACGATCGCACTTCTCTTGGGCCACTGCGACAAGCCCGAGAACGGTTTCGAATATCCACCCTATCCATATTTGCCGGGTGTCTGGGGGCCCGATGCCAGTGGGCGTCGCGCTCACAGGGCGCCCGCTGCGAAGAAAAAAATCCTCCGTTCGATCAAGCGCTGTCCAGGCCGAAAAGCAACACCGCCCCACCCCGAGTAGATCGTCCACAAAGTCGAGCAACTGCACGCCGCTCCTCTGTGCCAAGACGCGCAAGAATTTGTTGATGGATCGGTCATTGAACCCAGGGGCCGGCGACAAACCGAAAGGGAGAAACCGGCATCGTCCGAACTGCCGCCTCTCGCGCGAGTAGAACCCGAGGAGATAAGAATCAGCGTCGCACACCAGCCAATGAAAAATCAGTCTTGGAGATCTACGACGTACAGGAAATCGCCTCGGCGCATGCGGCTGCTAGCCATGTCGACTGTTCCGTACGAAGCCCCAGCATGCGGTACACGTTCGTTGACCCAGCCCACTCGCAAATTCAATATCACCCGAGCGTTCCATCGATCCTGTTCCGGAGCCTCTGGGGTTGAACCTGCGCGCTCTTTCAACAGCAACCCGCAAGGGTTAATGTTGAGGGGCGGCGGCCGTGGCGCCCCTGGACGGAAAAATGACACTTTGCCCAATTCCTCGGGCCTGCTCCATTCGCGTTCGGCCCACGAGCTGTGAGTTCGCACTGAAGGGTGGTTGGGCGTGTTTCGCGTTTCTGCACGCGAAGCTCCGAAAGGCACGCCTTGCTCCCAGAGCCAGATGAATTCGTCATGGGCCCATGCGGCGGCCAGAAAATCCAGATGCAAAAAGACCCCAGGGGCGACTATACCACTGCATGCCGGCACTGCCCCTCTTTACCCTGTCCAGAAGATCGCGAAGGCGGGCTTCCGTATCGGAGACCGCCATGCTGGTCTCCAGAAGAGCTCGGGCCGAAACCGACACGGACGGGGAGGAATAACGGTACAAGCCAATGAAAAAATGTGGACCAACCGCTCGGCCCAAGATGGCACGAGACACTCTGCACCCGCAGGCGGGCTCCTGGGCGACACAGGGTTGCCCGCGAAGCTACCGCAAGCACGAAGCGACCCCACCGCAAGCATGCGGGTGAGCGGGATGCTGGGCTCAGCGGCCTCCTGAACATCCAAAGCTGCGGACGAGCTAACGCAAGCACGCGCCGAACCCACCGCCCGCGTGATGGTGAGTGCACGGACGGCTCTCAGCGCGAGCGCGCGCGTAAGAGGAGGGGGGGGTCCCACGAGATGGCTCCTGAGCGTCACAGGGTTGATGGAAAACGAAAGGCTGCTGGAACGCGCCTGTATTGAGCACGCGCATTCAGGTGAGCGCTACGATTGCTCCCGTGAGTGGGCTCCTGGGCGTCACAGGGTTGCCAGTAAAGCCAACGCGGGCACGCGCCGCCCCCCGCGAGTGCGCGAGCGAACGTCAATGGCGTCTCCCGTGGGTGGGCTCCTGGGCGCCACAGGGATGCCGGACAGGCTGGCGCAAGCACGCGCCGAACCCACCGCAAGAATGCCGGGGAGTTGCCCGAGAACTGGCGCAGGCACGCGCTTTCCTCAGCGCGGGCACGCGCGTGAGGGGAATGACTGCTCCCAAGAAAGGGCTCCTGAGCGTCACAAGGCTGCCGAAGAAAAATGCTGGAACGCTGGCGCGCGCCCGAACACAGCGCACGCATGCGTGCGAGCGCAACGGTAGTTCCCATGAATTGGCCTCCTGGGCGTCACAGGGTTGCCCGAAACGCTAGCGCAAGCACGCGCCAAACCCACCGCAAGCGTGCTAATGAACGAAAGCGATGGCTCCCCTGAGTGGGTTCCTGGGCGTCACAGGGTTGCCGGAAAACTAGCGAAGGCAAGCGCCTACCTCAGCGCTAGCACGCGCTTGAGAGGAACGGCTGCGCCCATAAAGAGGGGCACCTGGGCGTCACAGGAATGCTGTAAATCAGAGCGTGAATTACCTCCCCCGCTTTCGCTTCCAGGCAAAACCAAGCCATACCACGCGCCTCCTCGTCAAGCGGCCTGACCAGTACAAGCCGCAATTTGGCATCGTTTGGTATTTCTTGGAAGCGAGGGTGGTCAAAGCGAGGTAGGCTTGTTTTCCCCAGAGTAAAAGGGAAAACGCTGGAACGCGCCGAACAAATCACGCGCATGTGTGTGCGAGCGGCTCCCACGAGAGGGTTCCTGGGCGTCACAGGGGCGCCACACCGAACAGCGCTGGAACGCGCTGCCGTCTGCTCCCACGAGAGGGTTCCTGGGAGTCACAGGGTTGCCACACCGAACAGCGCTGGAACGCGCTGCCGTCTGCTCCCACGAGAGGGCTCCTGGGCGTCACAGGGGTGCCACGCCGAACAGCGCTGGAACGCGCCGTCGGCTCCCAAGAGAATGCTCCTGGGCCTCACAGGGCTGCCACACCGAACAGCGCTGGAACGCGCTGCCGTCGGCTTCACGAGAGGGTTCCTGGGCGTCACAAGGTTGCCACATCGAACAGCGCTGGAACGCGCTGCCGTCTGCTCGCATGAATTGGGCTCGTGGGCGTCACAGGGTTGCCAAAAAGAGCAGCTCGGCTCCTTTGCTCCTGGAAGACGGGGTCGAGAGCCAAAAGCGCAACCGTTCTGTGGACGGCGACGTATTGTGAGAGCGCGCCGGCGTCTGTCCTATTCCCGCGAGGTTTTGTTACTCATCCGTGGCCACCGATGTCCCACGCAGCTGCCTGAGCGCAGCCGTGCGCCGAACGAGGCCGGACAGAAAGCTCTCGGCGAGGCGGCGTGTAAGCATCATCATCATCCTCCTCTCTTCCTCCTGCATAGGGGGGGAGTGGGCGGGGAAGGAGAAGTGTTTTTTGGAGGGGGAAGGTCGGCGTCCGTTGTGCCGATCTGGCACCCGTGCGGGTACCGGAAGAAAAGAAACGCAAGCACGCGCCACCGCTATACAGATGCTCCCGAAGGCGGTCTCCTGAGCGCCACAGGGTTGCCATGCGGGCAAGCACGTGCCTGCCGAGTATGTACCCGACGTGCGGGCTCCTGGGCGTCACAGGGTTGCCGGCTGATCTCGGCGGTGTGGGTGCGATCACTTCCCATGTGGCGGGGCTGCAAAGCACGCAGCGCCACACCACGCCTGCACAAGAACGCAAGGAATCCAGGGAGTCCGTGGCCGGGATGATGGCTGCCAGGAAAAGCGCCCTTTACGAAAGCAAAGCCCCCTCCAAAGGACCCCATCCCTTAGGAAATCCATAGGGTTCCTGAAGAAGCACCAGATTCCTTAAGGAACCTATCGGATCTTTTACGGCATCCATAAGATTTCTTGGGAAATCCATCGGGCATTTGGAAAATCATGGGGTTCCTTAGGATATGCACAAGGTCCCTAAGCAATTCCAAAAAGGATCCCCAAGGAAATCCATGGGACTCCTGTGGACATCCATAAGCATCCTTAGGCAACCCATCGGAATATTAAGGGAACCCATGTGGATTCCTAACGAAATCCATGGGAGTCCTTCGGACATCTATAAGAATTCTCAGGACATCCATCGGATTCCTTAGGACATCCATAGGATCCCCTAGGAAATCCATGAGATTTATGAAGGCATCCATAGGGTTCCTCAGGCAATCCATAGGATTCCTTAGGAAGTCCATAGGGTTCCTCATCAAGTCTATGAGAATATATATATATATATATATACGACATAAATCGGATTCCTTAACAGATCTATCGGATCCCGTTGAAATTTCATAGATTCCTCAGGAAATGCACCGGATTCCTTAGGAAATCCAAAAAGGAATCCGGAGGAAACACACAGGATTCCGAAAGAAATGCATAGAAATCTGTTGGAAATCCATCGGCATCCTTCGGAATCCATCGGAATCCTTGCTACTCAACATAAGAAGACAGCAACTTCGATTCGCAACTTTCCCCGCAAGTTCGGCCTTGCCGTCCCTCTTCCCCGACCAAATCTGCATTGGCCAGGGATATTAAACTTTCGCGTGGAAAGGGGAGCGATGATTCAATATCCGGAGCGGTCGGTTAGTTGTTTTCGAAGCCCCTTATCTTGCTCTGGGGTTTATACAAGTCTTCGCCTGTGCTCCCATGCTTCTGTCAGGGCTTCTCATAAAGGTTGGTTGGAGTTTCTCCTCGAGTGGCTGGAATTAGTACCAACGGGATTGCAATTTGTACTAAGGTAGTTGGAATTGGTTCTAGTTGGTTGGAATTTGTCCCATTTCCAGTCGCCCCCCCCCCCCTCCAAGGGGAGTCCCAAGGGTCGTGACCCCCCCCTTCCCCGACTAGAACGGCCCACGAGAGCCGCACAAAGCCCCCCACAAAAGACGCTACCCTGGAAAACCCGAGGGTTGGGGGAGAGCGCGGGGAGCGCTGCGCGTTGGGTAGGCACGCGCCCGCGGGGGGGGGCGAGCGGCGCACTCGTCGCTCGCCGCTCCCCGCGGGAGCGCGCGGGTGCAGCGACACCCCGCGCCCCACCCCAACCAAAGGAGCGGCGAAGGGTGAGGGGAAACAAAAGCCGCCACGGCGGCCCGCGACGCGCGCACCGAGGGCGCCAGCCTCGCGTTCGGCCGACAAGCGCCCTCGGGGCAGCGCGCGCGACGCGGGGGTATATTTACCCTCCCCCCACCGCAGGGAGACGTGGACAAAGAACACGAACAAGACGAGGAACACGAAGTCCATGAAGACCTGAGGCGAGCCACCCCAAACGCACCCCCCAACCGACCCAACCCGCCCCACCACAGGCACCGCGGCGAACCGCGGCGCCAGCGGCGGGGCGGCAGGGGTAGAAGGTTCCCAGGTCCGCGTTTTTGTGACAACGAACAAAACTGCGTTGTGTTCTCGCCCACAAAAGACGCTACCCTGGAAAACCCGAGGGTTGGGGGAGAGCGCGGGGAGCGCTGCGCGTTGGGTAGGCACGCGCCCGCGGGGGGGGGCGAGCGGCGCACTCGTCGCTCGCCGCTCCCCGCGGGAGCGCGCGGGTGCAGCGACACCCAAGGCCCTTGCTGCACCTGCGCGCGAGGAAAACCCAACGCTGTTCTCGCCGAAGGTGTTCTATAGGCTCACAGCCACCTCAGTCCTTGTCTTCGTCGCTGGACGAAGCGCCGCCGTGCGCTTCCCTGACGGCGCTGTCCTCAAGCGCATCCCTGTCTAAATATGACAGGAAGGCGGCGGACCGCCAATCTCCGGCGCGAAGGATGTCGGCCAGCCGCGAGCCACGCACCGCCATGTCTTGGGCGTGGCCCCGACGAAAATCGTGGGTGCGATAGGCATCGTGCCGCGGCACCCCGAGCTCTTGCAGGGCCGCTCTCAACGCCGATAGGACAGCGTCCGGGCGGAAACCCGCAAAAGGCTGCTGGGCCGCGCTGTCGGCGCAGAATTTCCCCAGCGCGTGCACGGGGCACGTTGATGGACAGCGCGCGCACCAGCACGTGCGCGTCATCGTGAGCGGCGTGGCGCGATTCTTGCGCCAAAGCAACGTCAGCGAGATCGAGCCGTCATGCAGGCGTAGGCAGCTCTTCGGCTCGACCGCCCGCGGCGGATCGCCGTCCCGAGCGACGTGCATCGGCAGTGCTTCCGACGGCAATCGCAACAGGAATATGTACGCCGTCAAGAAAAGCATCTGCAGCTCGCGCCCCGATTGGTGGCGTTCGAGATGCTTCAGTAATCTGGCGAGGAGCGCCTCCCGAATAAACATCTTGGGCCTGGCCTGCCAAGTGTTTCGCGCTTGCACCGCGCGAGCCGCGCGCTCGACTGCCGGGTCGCTCAGCGCGTCCAGCGGGACGCGCAACAGGATGCAGACTAATCTGACGTGCGAAATATAGTTGTCGAATGTTCCTTTACAACGGAAGCATGTGCTCCACAATGCAAGGCCCTCGGGCGACGGCGGAATCACTTCCCCCGCGTCGCAGCCGAGCACGGTCATGGCGAAAGTCGCCCAGCAGCGGAAGGCGCTGACTACGCTGGGCCACGTTTTCGGGCAGCTGCCCAGAATCGCGGCGACCCGAGCCGAATTCGACCATTCGCTGAAGCTTCGCTGGGCGAGGCCCTGCCGCAGGGCCTCGACTTCACGGCGGGGGCCCGCGCGCGGCTCGATGGTGCACTGGCGCGCTATGCTGACGGCCAGCTCAAGGTCCCGCACAGCACCGCAAGCCGCCGAAAGCTCATCGCACTTGGCAGCTCGCCGCCTGGCAGGGCGACTGCGGCTGCGGCACTCGCGCTGATGCACGTCGGGTGCAGGCGGAGGTTCGTCCTTTGCGCCGCGCACGACGGCAGATGGCTTCTTCGCTTCGTTAATTAACTCTGACAGCGCTACGCGCAGGGCGTCAGGGCTGACGCCTCGTTCCCCTTCTGCGGCAGACACCGGTTCGAACCAATCGACGCGCGCTAGCTGCAGATCTCTGAGATGCGTTATGTCCTGGCGCCGCAGCAACTCGATCAACGCAAAGGTAACCATGGGTGAAAGCTCTGGCAGGACGCCGCGGACCTCATGAAACAACGTCATGGCTTATCGCTCGACTGAGCGCCCGTCGCTGGCTGCGCTGGGACCGCGCGCTGACGCATAGGACAACCGACCAGGGGCCCATCGATGGGGCCGGTTAACGACGCAGCTTCCACTGTCGGCTTTTGGCATCAACTCGCGCGGGCCGCCCTCGCAAGGCACGCGCGAGGCATGGCTCGCAACGGGCTCGACGCGGGACAGCGGCTCACTCGCCTTCGTTGCTTCGTGCCGCCTTCGATGCGCAACGGCGCTCGCGGGGCGCGACGACGCGCGACGGCGCGCTCCCGCCGGCAGAGCGCGGGCCAGAAACGTCTCCGGTGCGAAGAACTCAGCCGCGCGTAAGCGCGGCGTCACGAAGTTCGCCCCAAGAACACGTAGCAACTCGTACTCCTCCCGCGACGGAAGGTCGGCGATGTTCTCTGCTGATGGGACCCGCGCAAACCACGGCGAACACCGGGTGCGTGCGATGAGGAACCACATGGCGTGAATGATGCGGGAGTGGTCCCAAGCGGAAGCGCGACCGCTCCGCACTGCCCCTTCTGCGCCCACATTGTCGGACCAAATCACCACTCGGCGGTCCGCCAGCAGTTCACTAAAGGTAGCTAATCCCAGCGCTATAGCGAGCAGTTCTAACGCCATAATCTGAGAGTCCCGGCGCGGCGCCAAGTCCTCCAGCAGCTCCTGGTCTGGAGGGGCGTCGGACCAGAAGGCGCGACCATCGACGAACAGCACGGCGGCGAGCCGTGGATCGGACCCGCCCCTTGCGTCAGCAAGCAAGTGCACTTCTTGCCGTTCCAGCTGCGCCCACGGCTTGGACTGATGGATGCCGAGGGCCAGCACCTCCGCCCACCATGACAGCGCCAAGTTGAGCGGGGCGCGAACGACACCCCGTCGCGCATTCTGCTGCGCGAACAGGGGCTGCAACATCGCACGCCCTAGCCGCTCGAAGCAATGTTGACCTGCCCAGCTGAGAGCGCCGGCCAGCTTGCTGGCTTGGCCGGCACATAGTGTCCCGCAGTCGAGCGCTTGCTTGATCAAGAAAAGCCACTTGCGCACCTTCTTGGGCGCGGGAAACAAGTTGATCCCGCTGAGAGAAAAGGACACATGCAGGCCCAAAATCTCCAGCTCGTCGCCACATTCCAGCTTCTTATCGGAAACCGCTCCTGGACCTAGGAGCAGGCGCACTAGTCTGGCCAGCGATGCCATGGTATGCTCTTTAGTTGCGGGTGCGCACGGCCCAAAGAAATCGTCCACGTATCGGAGGGTGGGAATCTTTAAGAGCTTGCGGGCGAGGTGCGCCAAGGCAGCTCCGACTCGGTCCCACCCAAAGACGGCAGCCAGGGCGCCGAACATCAACGCCAGGTGACCAGTGACCCAAATGTCTCCGTCGTGCAAATACGTGCTGTAAGCTGCCCACCTGTGGCAAGGCCGACATCGACACCGCAAACGCCGGGTTCCTCTGGAACCCCGACACGAGCCCCCAGGTCGATGCTTTTAACGGGGGGGGGCACCCGGAAATCCCGAGCCTGTGTTCAGGAGCGATAGGCACACGCCGGTAAGCGGAGTCGATGTCAGCCTTAAACAGTGCCGGTGCGTGCCCGCGCAGACCGTGATAGCAGCGCAGGGCGTCCACCAAAACGTCAGCCCCGTCCAGCAACAACCTCTCGGCGGGCTGGCACGCCGAGTTGATGCCCCCTCTCGATTCATCGTCTACTACGCGAACCTTGGGCGCGCCATCCGGCTTGACGCCCTGCACAATGGAGAAACGCGGGGACAGACGCACCCTGCCCAAGTCCGCCTTGGCCAGCACAACCGGAGCGGTCATCCGCGACAGAGACGCATCGGCGAGCGCGCCCTCGTGGATCGCAGACGAGTTCACGTCCTCTCGCAAGGAAGACAAAATGGCTCTATTGTGCACGGGGGAGGAGGTCAGCAACTCCTCGGACGACGTGGGCTCCGGGAATTTCTTTGCGGGCCCTCTGCCCGCATGGGGCAGCTTTCCGAGCAAGGGCGCGCCGTAGCGGAACAGATCAGCCGCGGCCGTGTCATCGTAGCTCGTCATGTCGAGCAGAGCAGCTAAAAGCGGCCCATTCACGTCGGCGGACACGGCGCGCGTCGCGTCGTCACGGCCCACGAGAGCCGCACAAAGCCCCCAAAAAATACCAACCGAGTCGAAGGGAAGGGCCTTGCCCATCCCCTCTGGGGGTGGCGGTCCTGGGAGGGGATCGCTAGGGGCGGTCCAGGGGAAGGTCCCAGAGGAGGTCTCGAGGCCAACGGGCCTGACAGGGGCCCCTGTCGAAGGTTCGCCTGGAATTCCGCTTCAGTGTATGATCCTGAAGCTTGAATATTGCATGGGTCCGTGCCTGCCCTGCTTTAAAATGGAGATGCCGCTTGAAACTTTCTCGAAGCTCATGACCACATGTGTAAACTTACGCACCAGTTACGCGGACATAGGGCAGTACGAGGGATGATGGGATCGATTGTGGGATCAATAGTGAGTTCGATTGTGAGATCGTTAGGGAGATCGATCGAATTTGATCGATTGTGATATGGATGGTGAGAGATTGATCGTGAGAACGGTTGAGTGAGACGTTGGTTCCTCCCCCCCCGAGCCTTCTTATCACCCGACGGGTGGTCGTACAGGTAGGATGTAATTAGCGAGCCGGCGGCGCAACATCGCACGCAATATTTCTAACGCCAACCGTATGGTGCCGGTACGGTGTAACTTAATCATCAATCGGTCAGAGCCCCTGGAGGCCGAAACAGGCAAGAAACTTTCCGCATTGGGCTGTTCAACACGTCAGAAACCTGGAGGCGAGGGGGAACAATACGAAAACATCCACCTGGAAGCGGCGATACATCGGAGACAGGCAGCCGATAGCGAATCCGCACGGTCCTGGGCGGGATGGGCTGTCGGGCCCCGATCGGCGATCAGTGGGCGATTGGGGGTCGATGCCTCTCCCCTGAGCCCATCCCGCCCCATGACCCTCGTTGTCTGACTTTCGGGCCCCGTCTCGGGTCTCCAGCGGCCGTTCGGGGCGATCAGGGAACCCTGGGAAAGCTGTCGGCGAGGCGCAGCCTCTGGAGAGCACCCCCGAGGCTGGAAGACCGCCGAGAGCCGACGAAGACACCCGAAAGCCTCGGACGTCAAACAAAAAACGTGGCCACCTGAGCCTACTCCGCACTGACGCTGCCGCTGAGATGCGCCCGAAGGACGGATGGCCGCAACCGGTGGGCCGGCGGCAGCGGCCGCTGCTGGGCAGGCGACTTGTTCTCCAGTGGATAACGGCGCGACGGCGCCGACGGCGGTAATAGAGGCCTCCACAACGGGAACCGAGTCGATGGGGTCGTAGGATCGCGCCGCATCGCAGATGCATCGGTTACGCCGGCGGTGCATTGGCGACGCCAGCACGGCGTAAATCAGGCTCCACATCGAGCCACATCGCCGATGCATAGGGGATGCGGAGCGATCCTCCAACCCACTCTACTCCTACCCCATATGGGAGGCCTGGTGGTAATGGGACCCTAACGATATGTATCGGTCACCGTCCATCTTGGTCTCCGTCGATCTTGGTCAGCGGCAATTCGTGGATCACGCTCGCGAATCGGCGACGGCCAGCATGGACCATGACCAAGATCAGAGCATCGTTTAACGGATCCCTATTCCCACGAGCGTGGCCTTGGCCCACTGACCCGTGTATCCCCCCAGATGGGGATATAGGCTGCCGCTTCGGGTTTCGAGGGGTATATCCCCAACTCGGGTGGTGGGTTGGGGGGGATCGGGATGGGTATGGGGATAGGGATCAGTTAAACGATACTGAGGCTTACAGATCATGACCAAGATCGGCGTCGACAAGATCCCGCGACATCTTGGTCATGGCCAGCGCGTTTCTTCCCTCGACCAGCGCTGCCCACGGGGCCCGCGGTGCGCGGCTGGTCTCCTCCGCGCCGGCGCCGCGCACCTGCGCTGTGAGGGGCCAGGACCCAACGCCAGCCTCGCGCGCCGCCGCCGCAGCGGCCGGCCGAAGGGGAGGGGGCGGAGGACGAGGAGGTGGAGGAGGAGGGAGGCGGAGGAAGGATGAGGAGGGGGAGGGAGGAGGGGGAGGGAGGAGGAGGAGGAGGAGGAGGAGGAGGAGGAGGAGAAGAAGAAGAAGAAGAAGAAGAAGAAGAAGAAGAAGGAGGAGAACCAGTGTAAACCCAATAGTCATCAACGATGTTGGAATGAACCCTTGCTCCAAGCTCCCTCTTGATAGGCCCCATACAACGGCTCACTTTCATTAAGGGAACTGCCTCGTTGCAAGGCAACCGTCTGAAGACCCTGAATCATGCCAAAACATTGTCCTCGGGATTACACCGCCACGGATCAACCTGACTGTTGCGTCTTGACGATCCTGAATCGTGCCAAAACGCCGTTTCTGGGACTTCAACACAGCGAATCAGCGTAACTGTTGCACCCTCATAATCATGAATCCGTCCAAAAACGATTGTACGCTGATGATGGGAATCCTTGCAACTCTTGCAAATATTATAAACGAATGTGCGCGGCGCTAAAACGAGATACACATTTTGAAAACGGGTCGCCCTCAATCCGTGAAACCCTTGCAAAATGTGTAAAACACATGTGGGCGGCGCTGGGGCGAGAGCTACATTTAGAAAACGGCCCGCCCTCAATCGGTGAAGCTCTTGAACATGTTGCTTAAAACGACTGTGCGCGGCGTTAAGGCGGCAGCAACATTTAAAAGCGCGTCGCCCTCAATATGTGAAACACTTGTAAATGCTTAAAACGAGTGTGCGCCGCGCAAAAGCGAGAGCCACATGTTGAAAACGACCCGCCTTCCATCTGTGAAACGGTTGTCAACTTGTAAATCCCACCAGCCCTCTGGGCTTAGGTGGTATAACGCGTTGTTGCTTCTTTCTTCCACCGAAACCCCTCCCCCTACCCCCTCCCCTGGGCCAGGAAAGGGGGGGGTACCGAGGCGTTGGAGCCCAAGATGGCCCAAGATTGCTCCAAGAGGGCTTCGAAGTCGCCAGATGGCCTCCAAGATTGCCAATGCTACTTCAAGATGGGTCAAGATAGCCTCCGGCATACCCCCAAGAGGCCCCACGACAGCCCCAAAACGGATCCAAGTGCCCTTCGAGCCCTCCACGGCGCCCTTGGAGATGCCAAAACCGTTCAAAAGCATAGGGAAAATCAATGTGTTTGGCATTATCGCCCGTTCGCTTCCGATGGGCTTTGGAAGCCTCAGGATGGCCCCAAGATGGCCCAAAAGAGGCCCAAGAGGGGCCCAAAAAGGCCGAAGACGGCCCCAAGATCGCCCAAGAGGCGCCCAAGAGCGCTCCAAGAGGGCCCCAAGATGCCGTTTGAGAGCTCCGATGGGGGGGCCCGAATTCCTTCCCCCCCTCTTTTTGAGCCATGGTGCCCAAGAGAGCCCCAAGAGGGGCCCAAGAAGGCCCAAGACGGCCCCAAGATCGCCCAAGAGGCGCCCAAGAGCGTCCCAAGAGAGCTCCAAGACGCCATGCTTGAGCTTCCAGGGGGGCGATGCTAATTGAAGGACCTCCTCAAAATGAACCATGAGGCCCAAGATGGCCCCAAGAGGCCTCCCAGCCTCTCCCAAAGACCCTCCACCCCGCCCTTTTTGGCCCAATATGGCTCCAAGAGAGCCCCAGATAACCCAAGATGGCCTTCAAAATGGCCTAAGATAACCAAATATGGCTCAAGATAGCCTCCGACAACCCTCCAAGAGGCCTCAAGGCAGCTTCAAGATGGCCCAAGATAGCCGAGCATGGCTCAAGATAGCCTCCGACAGCCTCTAGCCGAGCATGGCTCCAGATAGCCTCCAAGAGGCCTCAAGAAAACGGGCAATCAATTATGGATGGGCTGGTGGGGATACTTTTCCGGTCGCGTCCACCAGCGAAGGCGCTAGCGGAGTCAGAAGCGCTCCGGGGCACGGAAGCGGCCTGATGAGCTTCTAAACGCGCCGCAGGCCTGCCGGCCCACTCGCCAAGCAGCGGCAAGCTGAGGGCGCCCAGGGAAGCTCAGGCACTTGCAGCCAAGCAAAATTCTGGAAAATTACGGTTGTGCCGTGAGGCAAGGCCCGCTCGAAGCACGAGGACGAATGCGGCGGTGACTGCGTGTCCAACATGCCCGTTGGGCGTCCAGGGTAGTAAGCGATGGGCGAGTCGCCAGTGGGGCGCCAAGCCCAGGTCGCGCAAACGGCGTGCGCGAGCCAGGTGAGCTGCGCTGCCGAGGAGCGTCGCAAACAAGCCTGGAAGGTGGGAGGGGCCCGGGGGGGCGGCCGCGGCTGCGAAGGCTGCACCACTCGAAAGCGGCACAACTCCAGGGCCCACCATCCCGTGCACCACGGGGAAGGCCCCGAGGCTCCAGGGGGCCGACCCTTCCATCAGCTGCGCGAAGGTCGCCGACAGATGCACTGCGTGAGAGAGGCCAAGCTGGCGGGAAAGAACATCGCCAGCGAGGCAGGGGAATCCAGGGAAGAGCTGCACGACGGCCGCCCGCATGAAATATAGAAGGGCGCATCGTCGGCGCACTGTCTTACCCGTCGTATCTCCCATTCCCCGCGGGGATCCAGGGTCGCAGCTAATCGCCGCTATGAGTGAGATAATGTCACCGCCATCAGCGCGGGGCCCTGGTCAGCCCTGGGCCAGGGGGGCGATCACCCCCGCGATGCAAGGGTCTGCGAGCCTGGCAGCTGCCCAGCCCGGGAGAGACCCGAGGGGGGGGGCGGCGGGGACAGACATCACCGACCCTCCACGCGGATGGGGCCCCCCAGGGACACCTGGCGAGCGAGTCGAACATAGAGAACGACCACCTCGCGATCCAGGGGCATGCGAACCCGGCAGCAGCCCAGCGCAGGAGGGGCCCCAGGAGAGGGGCGGCGGGGACAGACATCACCCACCCTCCACACGGATCCCAGGGGGGCCAGGCGAGGGGGCAGGGCGCAGAAGCCAGGGCCCGAACTCCAGGGATGCAGCCAACCGCTGCTTAGGGCCCGCTTCACTCGCCCAGGGTGGCCTTCGGCCTCTTCCGCTTCGATGTCCAAGGGGAGGCCAGGGTGACGGCCGACTGCCGTCTGAGGTGGTGTCGGCATCTGTCCCCGGGAGTACGATAGCAGTCCGTGTGAGAGACAGATAGGCGTGACAGCCGCCTGCAGGAATACGGAGGGGCGGTCACCGCCGGGGCACTGCCTTACTCGTCGTATCTGCCATTCCCCGCGGGGATCCAGGGTCGCAGCTAACCGCCGCTTATGAGTGAAGTAATATTACCGGCGCCAGCGCGGGGCCCTGGTCAGCCCTGAGAGCGGGGGGGGAGGGGGGGGCACGGAGCCGGGGCGGGGGGGGGGCCAGGGCGGGGGCAGCAGTCAGGCCCCCCGGACCCCACGTTGAAAGGCCCCCACACCCCGCGCAGTGGACCGATCCGTCGAGCTCCCCGCCCTTTATTGGCGCAGTCCAGGGTGGGCAGACTGCAGCCCGCTGAAGCACTTGCTGTCTGGCGGCGCTGCTGCCTCGAAGGCCGACGCGCCCATGGAGCCAGTGAGTCCAAGTTGATCCAGGGTCGCAGCTAACCGCTGCTCAGCGTTGAGAGAAGAGAGCGGGGCGAACCCAGGGGAGGCGAAGCCAGCAATGGGCCAGGGAGATAAGGGCTGCACAGGGAAGGTTGGTCCAGGGGGCCGTGCCTTTGGCAGCGCGGGCAGCCAGCTGCAGACAGCTGCCTCGACGCTCCAATGGGGTGTACGACTGCAGCGGCACGGGGCTGACTTCCTTGCCACGCAGCCATCCTGTCCCAGGGGCAAGCTGATCATAATCTGGCGCCAGCGGCGCGTCAAAACTGAGACCCGGCTGGGTCTTGCCCGAGACTGCAACCAGGCTGGAGGGTGGGGATACTTGAGGGGGGCCACCTCCAGTCCAGGGTGTCGCGGGGCAGGCTGCAACCACCGAACAGCAACGTCCGGGTGCCTGAGGCTTCTACGGGCATGAGCCAGCCGTGGCCCAAGAGGGCGAGCGAGGGTGAGATGTCGGGCGCATGAGGGGGATAGCCCCGTCGGCGAGCCCGAAAAGGTGGCGGGTGGGCCACTTGTCCAGCGAAGGCTGTCTAGCTAAGCTGCGCCATGGGTGATAGGGGGGTTAGCCCCCGACAGCGGACCCAGCTTTAGTGGGTCACGCTGGGGGCGCGCCCTCGAGCGCCTGGAGCTGCCGGCGGCCGCCGGAACTGGCGAGGATCTGGCGGGCGCTCCGGCCTGCTTCGGGTTCCTCGCTGGCTCCGACTCCTTATCCTTCTCTGCCGCTCCTCTCGGTCACCTACTCACCTCCTGAGCGTCCACTCCTCGGGGGCCTCCTGTCCGCTCTACATTAAAGGTCGTGCAAAGCCAGATAACTCTTCCGCGGGTCGGCGAGGGTTAGAGGGTCGGCGGGCATTCGCCCGTGGGAGGGCCATCTTATTTGCGATCCTGCAGCGCTGAAGGAACTCTGAACGACTGCCACCTCAATGGCATTCCGCCTGTCGGACTGGGAACCCGCGGCATTGTTACTTGAGATAATTATCGAAAACGGACTTCGCCCGACCGCAGAAAGGGAGGCCGAACGATTGCTCAGCTCATGCGAGAAGGACGCGACCACTGAGACGAGAGAGGCCCCTAGATTCCAGAAGGGCTTCTGAACGTCTCCGAAAACAACGCCCCTCTCGAGGACTTTGGAGGCGCTGGGCTTCAGCAGCGGCCCCGCTCCAAGCAAGAGTCTCGGCCGCCGCAGTCGAGCTGATGATAACTCGCTTCAGCCTCTGGGGGCGCAGGAGGGGCAGAGACGCGCGGGCGCGCCGACTCTTTCTGATTGCAAAGTCTGCCGCCACGACTAGCCGCGCACCCTGAGACCCGCCGCGACTCGCGAATCCTGGGGCCGAGGCGTCGGACGCCGTCAAAGACGCGAGCGAGTGGGGGCCGAATCCCCGGATCGTCAGTTTGAAAGGCTGTCGCGTTCAAAATCTCACAAACTTTTACGAAATCGACGGCGCGTGAGACAAGCGGGCCAGGCATAGCTCGGGCAGGAATCGAAGCCGACCGTGTCACATCAGGGCGTGACTCTCGGGCGACCCACCGCACCTGCGCCACCGCGGCGCGATGTGACTTGCCGTCGGCAGGCGACAGGAGCGAGCCGGGGCCTCCTCTCCGGGGCCCATCGAACGGCATCATCGACAGCTGCTCTCGGATGTGGTTCTATCGATCCACGGCAATACGTTCATTGAACTGACGTGAGTGTCGACCGGCAATATAAGAATCCGATTCGCACCACTTCCCGAAACGAAACCACTACATCGCCTCCCCCCTCCCAAATCGAGGCACGCCCGGGCCCCCACGCGGCCCATCTTAAGCCAAAGGCAAGGTTCCAACGTAGACTTGCCAAAACCTCCCCCGCGAGCCAATCGGTCAACGATCGACGCCAGAGGAGAGGGGCATCGTTTGAACCGTACGCCGTGCACAGGCGAGACAATCTCTATGAGCTGGTCCGGGCCTATAAGCAGGACAGGACAGGACGGGCGCCGACGCGCGCCCCAGAGGGCGGCCCTCTAAGAGCGCGGCGGGGGCGCCGGAGCGCCGAAACTCAGATGAGGTAGTACATGGTTATTTTGAGATTTCGAGTGTGTACCATTAACTCCACTGATACAATCCTTCCCATGAGTTTGAACATGCAGCGTCGTAAAAAGAAGGGGCGCGTTTGCCTCGCATACGTTCGTGCGAAACCCATCACCTCGGCCATGGTTTGTGACATGTGTACATCAATTCCAAAAACTCGTCAGTCGTGCTAAGCGGGTCTCCAATCCCATTGTGAAACTTGTCGCACGCAATCCGCCAGAGACGATATCGATGCATGAACTCATGACGCTGCTCCACTTCAACCCTCGATAGCTTCGTGCAGTTTTGATGGGGGAATGTTGATTTGCATTCCACAATTTGGATCCCAAACGTATCAATCACCAGACCTAAACAACTTGCTTCGTCTTTCGCATCGACGAACAAAACGATTTTTGTCGGAATTCGACCGTCGATTGTGGCCTCCGTTTCCTTGATCGTTTCTCCTTCACTAGACACGCGACTCGCCAGACAAGAAGGAGCGCCGTCTCGACCCATTTTACCACTGCTGGCATTATCACGGGCGCTTGGCATGACAAGCACAACCTCGGGAACTTCGACAACCTTCTCGACGCACTCAAGCTTGGGCACCTCAACATACCAAGTTGCCCCCATAGGCAGGCCCGAACAAAATCCACAAACATCGCGCCTCGAGGGCGTTCCAAACACTGACTCTGGCAAAAAGCATTCTTGCCGTCCGCGATGGTGAGGGTCTATCCGAACGACGCGGCAGCCCGCAAGCAAGTGAGAGCGCTCTCAGACCGCGTGGTCGGCGCATAGACCTCCAGGGTCTCGGGGTCTGGGCCCTGGCGGCCGTGGACGCGCCGCCGTGACTCGGGCCCTGGCTTGGACCCGACCCCCTCAACCGGTTTCAACCTTCGGACCATTCGGGAAGAAAGGATTCGGTCGGGACACCTCTTTCGAACTGCAACCGACCGACTCCTCGGGCAAGAGCCCGCGCGCAGCTCCAATGCTCAGCATCGCCGCGCACTCGGCGTCGGACGCGGCGAATCGGGCCGACCTAAGGAGGCAAAAAGGGAAGCAAAGCCGGAAAAAAAACACTTTCCTCGACGACGAACCACGAAACATGATCGACCCACGAACCCGGAAAGGAATCTAGACATGTAAGGCATGGCAACGTTTCGAAGACACCTGATTGGGCGACGGGCAAACGCAATGCTGAGTGTATCGATATTGATGTACCCTGCCAAGGGCTGTGCCGTGCTGCACCGTGCTGACTTGCGATGTGCCATGCCGCGAGTGTGCTCTGAAGCGTTGTGGATCGAGTCCTCCTTTGCATCCGAGTCCTGACAGAACTGATCTGGATCTTAAGCTCGAGCTGCCTCAGCACATAGTAGCTGCCCCAGAGCTAATTGACAAGGGAACATGCCAGGAGGACGCGCCGCGGAACGTTCCACGGGACGCGCCAGGCGACGTGCCAAGGGACGTGCCACGCAGACGCACCGCGGGACGTGCCGAGGGGACGCGCTACGGAACGTGCCAATGGACGTGCCACGGAACGTGCCAGGGGACGCGCCGCGCGACGTGCCAGGGGGGCTCGCCACCGAGCGTGCCAAGGAACGTGCCAAGTTGCAATGCTGAGTGTATCGATATTGACGTACCGTGCCGAAGTCTGCGCTGTGCTGCGCCGTGCTGACTTGCGATGTGCCATGCCGCGAGTGTGCTCTATAGCGTTGTGGATCGAGTCCTCCTTTGCATCCGAGTCCTGACAGAACTGATCTGGATCTTAAGCTCGAGCTGCCTGAACACATAGCAGCTGCCCCAGAGCTAATTGACAGGGGGACATGCCAGGAGGACGCGCCGCGGAACGTCTCAAGGGACGCGCCAAGCGACGTGCCCGGGGACGTGCCATGGGGACGCACCGCGGGACGTGCCAAGGGGGCGCGCTACGGAACGCGCTGGGGACAAGCGTTTTGCTCGAGACATCCTGTCAAAATCCTCATGCTAGACATTCGCCTGAGCGACCCGCCTGGGCGACCTGTACACGCGAAAACAAACGTCTCGTTCGAGACATCCTGAACACATCTTCATCATCCACCTGGGCGACCTGGACACGTGAAAACAAGCGTATCTCCCTAGACATTCTCAATACATCCTCATGCTAGGCATCCGCCTGGGCAACCTGAACATGTGCAAACAAGCATCTCGATCGAGACTTCGTCAACACATCCTCATGCTAGACATCCGCCTGGGCGACGAAGACGCGTGAAACCAAGCGTCTCGCTCGAGACATCCTCAACAAATCCTAGCGCTAGACCTCTGCCTGGGCAACCTGGAGGCGTGAAACCAAGCGTCTCGCTCGAGAAATCTTTAAGACGTGGGCACGTGAAAACAGCTTTTCACTTCAGAGATCCTCTGAATTCTGGCACCCAGGAGAGGACAACCTATAACACAAAACAAGCGTTTCGCTCGAGACATCCTCAACAACTTCTGAAAACAAGCGTTTCGCTACGGACATCCTCAAAATTATAATTCGCCGGCCCACCTCGACCTCGATATTTATCGCAAAAGAAATTCGCCGGCCCACTTCAAGTCAAACCCGAAGGAAAACCAACTAAAAGAGAACCCTGGGCTTATGCCCTCTCAGGGAAAAAACTATCCTGCTCCTCGTCGGGAGCGCCCCAACCGTCTTCGCTACCGCCCGCTTCGGACTCGCTTCCGCCAGCCCCCTTGCCTCCGCCGGCTCAGCTTCTGCTGCCAGTAGCGCGTAGTCGCTGGCCCTCGGCCCCTGGGATCGACTCCCCTCAGAGAACCCCCGCAGTGGACGCCGCGGCCGACGCCGCGGCATCCGGGGGCCCTGGACGGGCGGGCCCATGGGGCCGACATGTCCCCGGAGCCTAAACCTCGCGCAAGCGGGGGCAGCGCCCTCGCCGAGGGAACGTCATGCACCGAGGGCCTGGGCGAATGGAGAAAAGAAGAGGGCCCCATGTCCAAGACATCCGAACGGACCGGCGGCCCTGGCGGTGGTGCTGCAGTCTGCTGAGGGGGGCCCTGGACGTCCTCCACTCGCCGCAGCGCTGAGGAGCGCCCCGTGGCGCTCGATCGGGACAAGGCGCGGCCTCTCATCCTGGACTTTCCGACGAAGGCACCTCCTGCCCGGGCCGAGCCCAGCCCCTGGGCCCCAGGGTCTTCGCGTGGACCTCGGGCCATGGTTCGGAGGGATCCGACCCTCCCATCGGAGCGCGAGGGTCGCCGGGGCCCGATGGCGCCCGAGTGCCCTGGGCAATCTCCCGGGGCGGCGGGGCCACGTCGGGGCGATCGCCCGCCCCTGGAGGCGGAGGGCCCTCGGCCATGACGTCAACTGCCCGAGGCCTTTTTCCCGGTGATCGGATGTCCTCGCGAAGCCTGCCAAACGCCGCATAATTGTCCAGCGCCCATCGACTCGGGCCCAAAGGCAAAACGCACCTGCTGCACGTCAAATGCTCGGCGCCCATGGCCACCCGCGCGGCCCCCCCCTCCTTCGCCCCCGCTGGACCCCGCAAACTGGCGCAGCGCAACTCCTGGCCCGGCCCACACATCGCGCCGCAGGGAATGGGATCTCCTGGCGGCCGGAACTCTCCTGAACACGTGCGCCCAGCCCCCGGCTGCAACTCGCGCCGGCGGCGAGGACGCGCCCGGGGCGCCTCGGCAAGCCTAGAGCTCGCACACAGACCGGCGAGCGCCTTCCGAGCCCCCTCCCGAACGCGATGCTGCCCAGCTGATTCGCGGGCAGCGGAATCCAGATCTACAGCTCTAGCGGAGACACCCTCAGAGCCGATCGGATCCACCAGGTTTTGCCGAGAAACTAACTGCGAGGGACTAGCCCCCCCCGGTGAAACCCGCGATGTTTCCCAGCAGTCGCCTCGCGGAGGAGGAGATCGGCGCCCTCCCAGGGCGTCGGGCTGACCGACCGTTCGCTGGGACCGCGTGCAGCACGATCCCGAGATGCTCGCAGCCCCGAGCAAACAACCCCCCGAACTCTCCTCCTCCGTGACAAACTAAAACCCCCTTATAGGACTCCGAACGGACGCGCCACCCACCTCGGCTGCGTCGCCCGACAAAAAGGCGCAATGCTGAAACGAAACCCCATGGTCAATGACGTTCACGACGGAGACGCTCTTTCCCCCAACCTCAAGTATAAAACATGATGGACCCACGAACCCAGAAAAAGATATAGAACCGCATACATGGAAACGTTTTCACGACACCGTACTGGGCGACGGGCACTTCCACGAGACACCCCGCGAAACATTCCACGCGACACGGGCGACCGTTTTCAACGTTTTCCTAGAAACATTCCACGACACACCCCGCGAAACAGTCCACGAGACACCCCACGAAACATTCCACGACGACAGGCAACCACTCAACCAAGGCGGTGTGGTTGTGCTGGGGAGTGGTCGTGCTGGGGTGTGGTCGCGCTGGGGGGTGGTCGTGCTGGGGGGTGGTCGTGCTGGGGGGGTAGTCGTGCTGGGGGGTGGTCGTGCTGGTCGTGCTGGGGCGTGGCCGTGCAAGGGCGTGGTCGTGCTGGGGTGTGGTCGTGCTGTGGTGAGGTCGTGCTGGGGTGTGGTCGTGCTGGGTGATGGTCTTGCTGGGGTGGGGTCGTGCTGGGGTGGGGCAAATCTCTGGGGCGCCCAGATCCCTCAAGTTCTACAAAACAAGCGATGCGCTCGAGACATCCTCGGTAACTCTGCGGAGCAAGCGTTTCGTTCGAGACATCCTCAACACACGAAAGAGCGGCCCGCACCCTGTGATTTATCGAGAGGGATTTCAAAAACAAGCGTTTCGCTTGAGACATCCTCAAAGTTTAATCCGCCGGCCCACCGACCTAGATATTTATCCGGGAAAGAATCCGCCGGCCAACCTCAGTTGAGGCACCGGGGACAGGTTTACCACACTAAAACAGAACCCTGGACCTGCGCCCTTTCCGGGAAAAATCAATCGCCGTGACTTCGCTGAGCGCGCAGGCGCGGGGCAAGCGCGCTCTCCTCCGCCAGCCGGGCGCGACGCGCGCGGATCGCGTTTGAACTCGTGTCGCACCCAGATCAAAACCTCCCGGCGGGTTCATGCCACGCGCAGGGTTCTGAGAAAATATCCGTTGGAAGGGCGGCCTAGGTTCGCGCGCAAACGGGCGACCTCCTTCTGGAGTCCTCGAACTGCTGCTGGGACCCGGGGGCGCCCTCGACCCCCTCGGCAGGCCCTCCAGGGGGCCCCATCCAGTCGGAAACTCCTCGTCCGATTTGGTGGAATGATGCTCCTCCGCGGGGAAGCTCTAGGGCTCGGCCTCTGAGGCCTCTCCATTTTCAAAAGAAGAAATCGGCGCCGCCTGCCTAGTCTCTGAGCGCCAGCGATGGAACGCCGTCGCTCCGTCATCAAATCCGGATACCCGGGGACTGATCAGCCCCAGCGGGAAGCGATCCGCCGCGCGAGTCCCGGCGCCGCCGCGCAGGGGGGCGCGCTCATTCCCGCGGCTACACCTCCAAGAGCAGCGGGCCAACAGGGGAGCAGAAGTGGACGCGACCCGAGTGGGTTTCTCATCTGGACCGATATGCCCGACCCACAACCCACGCGCGCGCCGGTCCAGCTTCGAGACTTGAGCGCCGGGCTTCCCGCGCAGAACTCGCGCGCGCTCTAGACGCCGGGAGCAGGCCGAATCTGGTTGCTCAAGATCGAAGAACCGACCACGGGTGTCCTGGAACTCGGCAACCCCCATGCGTGGCCGCGCGGCGTCTAGCTCCCCCCTTTTCCTTTTCTGGATCGATTCGCCCCCAGATGGATGCCCGAGGCGCGCGGAAAGCCTCGCGCGCGGGATCCATGAGAACGAGGTTTATCCTCCTCGGGCTGGCGCCAAAGGCGCCGCTCGCCATCGGGAGAGGAGATCGACTCCCGTCGCTGGATCCAGGGGCGGGGGCGCGCAATGGCTGCGACGCTGCAGCCCCAGGGAAACCCGAAAAAGACTGAACGCCCCCAGGGCCCAAGCACCTCCCCGCTGACCGCCTTCCGACGCGCCATCCGACCCGACCCAAGTCCCCCGCCTCCTTGGGCGCGGGCCGCTGCAGCTCCGCAAGCGCGGGGCGCTGACGGGGCAGCGGTGGCGACTGCTACGCGCCCTTCTAGGGCAGCTGCAATGAACCGGCCCCCTTTTAACGGGGCAACCTCCTGCTTCCCCCCCTTTCCTCCGAACATATATTTGCCCTCCTCTCCTTCGGCCTTGCCCCGCTTTCCACGCTAAAACGTCACCGCCAGCACTGACTTCGAACTCGAGTCGAGTGCCCGGCAGACCTCGGCGGCCCCCGAGGTGGCCCACAGACCAGAGAAGAACGCGCAATCTCTGATGCCATTGACCTCGACCCACCTAGGAGCTGAGGGGGGAGGCAGGTCTGGAGGCCCCATCCCCATTCGCAAGCCAGACCAGAGCCTCGAAAAAGACACCGCGCCCCGAAGGGGAGGGGGAGCGAGCGGGAGCCACTGCTGGACCTCGCAAACCTGAGAGGGAGCAGGATAAGAAGGGCACCCCCAAAACCAAAGTCCCTGGGAGCCCCGGCGGAGCCCCGAGGCCCCTCGAAAACGATTCGAGCATGTTGGCCCCCAGGTCCTTGACAGAAACTTCCTCTAGGCTACTGCAGGAAAGGGCACGCTGGACTGCCTCGCCATGCATCTCGGGGGGGCCTCGCGCAGCCACCAGCGGGCGCCTCCTCCTCCTTCTCCCCCCCCCCCTCCTCCGGCACAGCCATCAAGAGGCAGCCGGGGTCCCGCCCGGAGGCCATCGCCTGCATCATCGCGGCCGTGCGCACGAGGTCGGAGTCCTGGATCGCGGCTGGGCGGGTCGCCAACTCGGCCATCGCGGTCTCCGCCTACGCCCTCTGGTCGGCGATCATGTTGCTCGTCGAGCGGCGCTGGGGCTCCATCGCCGTCGCGACGTCGATCAGGGCCCTCTGCATCTCCCCCACCGCCACAGGTCTCGAGCCGAGCTGCCCCGACGACATCGACCTCGGTTCCGTCGCCTTCGGTGCTGCCTCGAGCTGCTGAGCCCGAGCCTCGGCCGTGCACGTCGGAGCTCCTTGGGGCGGCGGCTTCGCGGGAACGCAGCCCTCGCCGCGCTCGACCATCGGGGCCGGGAGGCGGTCGAGCTCCTGGCCCCCGACGGACGGGCGGACGGGCTTCGGCGCCCTGGGGCGCCCCTGCCAGGAAGCGCTCTCGGCGCCCTGGGCCCTCACCTCGGCCACGAACTGCCCCTCGTACTGGGCCCTGATCGCATTCTGCTTGTCCACCTTGGCCATGGCCCTGACGCGGCCCGCCCCCCCCCCCCCTCGCCCGCAAAAGGAAAGCACTGACATTTCGCCCAACAACGTGGCTCGCCATGCGCTTCGCGCGACGGCCACGACGGCTGTTCGAGGGCCACAGGGCGCGGGGGGATGCGCACATTATGCTGGGCCCTCGCGCTTCTTGATGATGTTCGGCATGAGCGTCGAGGCGAGGGAAACCTGGGCGCGCGCGTGGAAGTGCCAGAAGATCCCCAAGACGAACCGGCGGCACCAGCGGAGGGACAACTCCAGCTTCACGTAGCCCTCCACAAACCACGACTCCTCCTGCTCGGTCATCGTCCCAAGGGCCAACGTGGCCTCCAGCTCCTCCTTCACTGGCGGCGCGCCCGTTGGCTCTGTCCTCTATATATATATATATATATATATATATATATATATATCCGCGCCCCCTGGCTCGTCCCCGAGGGCGCTCGAAACTCGCGACCGGAGCGTGCCCAAGTCGAAACGCGTCTTCCCAGTGATCCCCCCCTGGCCTCACCACCGGGCGCGCGGCGACTTGCCGCGCGGATCCCTCTGGCTGATGCCGCGCCCACCGCCGGCCGACATCTCGGACGCAACTGCCGCCCGGGCCCGGCACCGCCGCGCGAGGCCCCCCTAGCGCCCGAGCAGACGACTCCAGAGAGGACGGGTTGGGCCCGCCATCTAGCAACCTCCCCGGGACCCCGCTGGGGGAGGAAGGAGGGGGGGTGACCGGCCAGGCTGCTGCTAGAATGCTAGAATTCTGGGCCAGGCTACCCCCCCCCACCCCACGCGGCCCCGGGTCGCGGACCGCTGGGCGGGCGGCCGCAGGGAGTCCTGGATCTCGGGCGCCAAGAAGAACTCGGAGGCCGGGCGGTGCACCAGATCGACAGAGCGATGGCCCGACGGGCGCGCGACAAGGTCGAGCGCCATCTGACAACCCACGACGCCCGCGCCCATCTCGTTCTTGCCGAGGTCGATCACCGAGTCGAGGCGCGAGAGAGACTTCGCCGGGAGCAGCCGCGGGCGGCCTCCAATTCTGGAGGCCGTCGCGCGGGCGACCGGGGCCCCAGTCGATCGCGACCTCGTATCCGAGCGCGCCCACGGCGCGGCCCAGCCCCTTCACCTCGGCCCGGCCGATGAGAGCCTGAACCACCGCCGCGCCCACGAGGGCGAACCTCGGGCAAGGCAGGGCAAGGCGCGCCCGAGGCCGCCCGGGGGCGGGGCCGGGATGGCCGGCGCGGGCAGGCCGGGGCACCCAGTCGCAGATGTGCAACTTGTGGTCAGTGAACGCACGTTCTAAATTGATCCCATGGGCGCTGTCTTGCGCCTATGCAAACCACCCTCCGCGGCCAGGTGGGGAAAACTCGTTTAATGTCAAAAATTGCGCGACATCGTTCCTGTGACCCCGCGCCTGAGGACTGCTTGCTGGCGGTCGCGGGTGTCTGGGCCCAATGTCGCAGCAAGCCGGGCCCTTCTAGTCCACGGTTGATTTGCGACTCGCCTCGCCCGCCGCTATTATCGTCGCAAGTGCCCCGTCGCCCACTCATCCATGCACTCTCTTTATGTAAGATGCGCCGCTGCGCGCGCGGCTCCGCGGATGAAACCTCCCCGCGGTTCGCGGTCGGAGTCGGCGTCGCCACCCTCGGCTTGCAAGACTTCGGCGTCGTCAGTGTCGTCCGAGCTCGTCGTGGCTTTGCTTCCATCGTCGCGCGCGTTCCTGCGTCGGCGCTGCTGGCGTCGTCGATAGCGGTGCCACTGCAAACTGCTCGACGTCGCAGGGCATGCACGAAGAATCGCAGCATCCGTCATCGAGCGCGCGTCAACGTCTGAAGCATGTCCACGGCCGTCGCCCAGGCACGCAGCCCGAGGCCCCCGGGGGTCACATTGGCAAAGGTGCCGCGGCCCGTCTCGTCCAGGGCCAGCGCCGAGAAGCCGTCGTCGACGTCGTTCGCGGATAAGCAGGTGAAGCCTGCGACCGGCGCTCGGGGGCCCTCCTCCCTAACCTCCTTGGCCAGGCGGTCAGCCTTGGACTGGAACGGGTTCGCGAGCGTCTCGGCCCAGCGGCCTCGCCGCCCACAGTTCGCGGGCCGCGCCTTCCCCCTAAAGTCCCCCTCGCCGAGCCAACGGAGGCCGGGGCGATCTGGGCGCGAGGACTTGCTCCGATCGAGAAAATCTCGGCCCGTCTTCTTGGGCGGCTCGAGCTCCCGCGATTCCGCCCGCGACTCGCGCTTCTCCTCTCCGCGCTTCTCTTCCACCGCAGACGCGAACACCTCCATGACCTCATTTCGTCCGAGTCCTGCTCCTCGATCGCCGTCGGGAAAGCCGCGGTCCTCCTCCTCCGGCAGCTCGATCTTGCCACCATCAATGATGTAAGCCTCCGGTAGAGGCAGGACTTCCGATGCCGACACTTCGTGGAGGTAGGTATTCGGCACGGGCGCGGGGTTGGCTGCAAGCGACCCGCTTCTCTTGAAGGTCGAGCAGCATTAGGGCGGACCGAATGGTAGCTGCGCCCCGACGGCCCCCGGAAAGGGTTCGCGCGTCGATCCCGTTCTGGACGGAGGCTTTCGCCCCCTCCTCCAGATACCGAGTTAGGGCAATGCCGCGCAGCGCCAAGCCCCGAGCGGCAGCGGCGGCCAGCTTAGTGTCTCGTCGCAGCTGAAGTCCGCGCAACGCTCTCTCCCCGCTGGATCATACAATCGAAATGGGCACGGTTGCGCGACTTGCGGTCTCGATCTCCAAGACTCTCTTCATCGAGCACGCACTAGTAGGAAGGAAACGTCTCCGCTCCATTCTCGTCGCCGAGAAAGGCGCCGACTGGCGTGAACTTCAACTGAATGCCAACAGGAAGAGACTCGACCAAGATGCCCGCTTGTGTTATCAGCATATGCACAGTCCGATGTGACCACGCCCGCGTGTTGTTCGCATGCAGTTTCAAGCGCCCGAACCCCAGCCATGTCGCAGGACGCCGAACACCTCGAATGCGCTCGGGGCGGACCCACTGCGAAGCCCACGCACTCTTAGAGCCCCCTCCCCAAGCATCGCCCTCTATCCTCCAGCCCCAGCTCGAACCCCATCCCCATTGATCCCAGTCTTGCCAATCCCAATCAACGTCTGAGCCAGCAGTCTGGATGGCAACCGCGCGGGCGGTCAGTCTCACATCTACAAACTCCTCGGTGTCTCCATCCGCCGGTTTGCCAGCGGCAAAAGGGGCGTAACTCTCGCACTTCGAGTTCCTCAAAAAGCACGCCCTGGTCATACCTCCGCCCCTCGTCTCTATCCTCTCCGCAACCGTGCGCCCAGTTCACCGCTGTGATTGGGCTAGCCGGGCTCAGACATCAAGAGTGCAAGAGGGAGGTTTAGGTCCGCACGCGCGCTCTGTGAGTCCGCGCGAGCCACACCCATGCCAAAACGGCTACATATACA
Organism: Prorocentrum cordatum; assembly: GCA_963575745.1. NCBI lineage: Eukaryota > Dinophyceae > Prorocentrales > Prorocentraceae > Prorocentrum > Prorocentrum cordatum. Next base: position 354,552 of record CAUYUJ010020937.1, on the reverse strand, counting down.
ACAACGCACCGAATGACACATAGGGTGGAGAGAGGGAACGAGAGAGAGAGAGAGAGAGAGAGAGCCGTGATCCACGCCAGGGGGCACACGATGACAGGCGGGCCACTTTTTGTCACGCATCACGGGTCTGGGAGGTCATGCCCTCCACCAGCGCCATGTTACCTTGCTGCCCGGCGACGCCTTGTCAGCTCTCGCTGCAGTGTGGGACCTCATGATTCGGTTGGGCTTCGTGCCGATGGCGTTGGCGTCTCTGCATATTGTCCTCATCCCGAAGGCAACTCTGGCCATCGAACCATCCATCGGGCAATTCCCAAGAAAAACCGGGCCCTTCGCGCGCTGGACTCGGAACGCGCTGGGCGAACTGCAAGCGAATGACAACAAGCGCCCCTTCATCTTCGGCACCGCGGGGCGCAGCAGCGAGACGCGCGTCTGGACACTGGCGGCGAATGCGGAGCTTGCGACGCACAGGAAACACGAAATGCATACCTACACGACCACCCTTCGGGTGAGAAAGAAGTTCGGAAGGGGAATGACGTCTCGCTCAATCGATCTCACTATCGATTCCACAATCGATCTCACCCGATCAATATCACTATCGATATCACAATCGATCCAACGATCCATCTCACTGCCGATCTCACCATCGATCCCACGATCGATCTCATAATCCATGTCACTACACGAATCGCGATCCACCTGACTATCGATCTCAGCATCGATCTCACAATCGATCGCACTACCGATCTCGCAATCGATCTCATTGTCGGTCGCACTATCGATCACGCTATCGATCTCACTATCGATCTTACTGTCCGTCGATCGCACGATCGATCTCCCGATCGGTCTTACTGTCGATCTCACGATCGACCTCATGGACACCATCAGGTCGCCACAAGACACCGCGCCACGGGACACCACGGGCCACCGCGAGGCACAGCGGGACGACACGGGACACCCACGGGACACCACGGCGGGACACCGCCGGCATCCGCCCGCCAACGGGAGGGCGCCCTAGCCGCGAAGGCCCATGCCTCTCGCCCGCCCGCGCAACTTCGCCTCGCCCGCGCGCACGACACAAAGACGAAACATAAAAAACAATTTCTGGGAGAGGGGCTCCGAAACGGGGGGAAGAAGTTACGGGTCGGGCTTGTACTTGGATCGCGCTGGTGCGCAGCTGCGCGCCCTGCTCACGCTGCTCGTCGCCCCCTCACCATCGACCTAGCCCTCTCGCCCAGCTCACCTTGAGTGGTCGACCCGGCCAACTCTTGCACAGCGGATCCGACGCATACCCATGCGACCACCTGTCGGGTGATAAGGTTGCGGAAGGGGAGCGAAACTAACCTCTCACTCAATTGGTCCCACCACCGATCGCTATTTCGATCCCAATATCACTCTTACTGTCTACCTCACGATCGATATCTCTACGATGTCACAATATCAATATCGCTCTATTGCTCTAACTCTATCGATCTCACTCAACCTATCTCGCTCAGCGGCTTCATTCTTTCATTCTGGCGATGTCACCCCATTGGTTGGCATCACGATCGATATCACTATCGGCACCACTCGATCTCACGATCGGCATCGGTACTGGTGAAAAACAAATACCCATTGACCTCGCACCTGATGGACACAATCATACCATGTAAACACCATCGGAAACACATCATCGCGGGCACGACCCAAAAACCACCAAGACACTAAAGGGGCACCAATCGGGACGACGTGACACCGACAGGACACCAACGGGACACTAGCAGGACACCGGCATGACACTCACGGCGAGACACCAACGGGACACCAACAATACACCCACGGGACAGCGCCCGTACACCGACGAAACACCGACGGAACACCTACGTAGCACCGACAGGACACCCCTGGCCACCGCCGCAGACATCGACGGGACACCAACGGGATACCACGGCGGGACACAGCGGCGGGACACCCCTGGCCAAGCCAGCCCACCTGGGGGGGCGTTCTGCGTCCTGCCCCTCCCTAGCTACGGCGGAGTCATTCCTCTCGCCCGCTCGCGCAGCTTCGCCTCGCCCGCGCGCGCCTCGCGAACCCGAGACCGAGACCGTTTTCCCAGCGGGGGGGGGCCCGTTGCACTTTGATCGCACCCCCAAACCTCCGACGCTGGCCCGCGCGAAGAGATTCATGATTCCTCGGAGCGCGACGGCGCGGCCTCTTCTTGCCGCCGACGCTCCTCTCCTGGACAGGTCTGAAGTTAAAACCGGCGGGGCACTGGACAGGGGCCCTGTCTTGGCTGCGAGGGCCTGCTGCAGACAAATCGCTTAGAGACTCCCCCCAGAAGCTTGCTTGCTTGCATCGGCTGACGGCGTCGAGATTGATCTCGCCCGCACGCGCCCGCGCTCGGCCATGCACTTGGCGCGGCAGGGAGTCGAGGAGCGGCGTTTCCACGCCGCTCGTCAGGACTGCGCGCTCGCGCCCCACCATCCCCCATCGGCCTTGCCCCCCCCGCCCCTTCGCTTGTGCAACGGACCTCACGAGGCCGACTGGACCCCCCAAACATCAGACCTGTCTCAGAGCAATCGCGCCAAAGTGCACGCGGGACCAACAGGGCCAACATTAGACGCAGTCTTACGACTGACCCGCACTGACCTCTGCGCGGCCACTGCCCGGAAACCTTCTCGGACTGAGTAACGGGCGAGCGTTCGGCCACCCGGATGCATGTCCGCGACTATGACCCCCCCCCCCTCCCTCCGAGCTCCCCGAGCGGGCCCTCCGGAGGCATGCCCTGGCGCCTGACCCTCGGCCCTGGCCCCCGGCCAAGCGGCCCCCCGCCGCGTGTCGGGGCCCTTTTGAGGGAAAGGCTCTCGGCGACGAACCCCGCCCTCTTTCGATCGATGAGGATCTGCGGCTCCGCCGAGCTGGCTGCTCAGTTGAGCGAGCTACCTACGACGGCACCCCCTGTGCTTCTCTGCGCGGCGCGTTGCCGGGATCCCACCAGGCCCAGGCCCCCGACATAGCCGATGCCTTCGCCCCCCTGGTGCACCTGCCCCACGTTGTCACAGGGCCCTACGCGCTCTACTCTGACTGCGACGGGGCGGTCACATATTTCGCCCGAGCCCGCCTCGAGACGACGGCGCCTCAGTGAGAAGTTACCGGCCTCTGGTGCCAGATATGGGGCCGGGCGGAGGACTTCGGGGGGGGCCCCGCTACGCCCGGTTAGAAGACGCGCTCGCCACTGCGCGGACGGCGAGGTCGAGCGCGGAACTGCCAGGCGCCGGGGGAATCACTACGCGGATCTCGGAGCCCGCGAGAACCAAACTCCACCCCTCGGTCTCCGCGGTCGAACTTCGCGCGGTGGTTTTCTACAAACTCGTGACCTTCGCGGGTCAGTCTTTGGCGCGGACCCCCCGGGCGGCGGGCCCGAAAATGCCCCCCCCCCCACCACCGCCACCCGACGCGGCCAGATTCGGCTCGCGTAGCAGCCCGGGCGGACCCCGACCTTGGCGGTTCTTGGCTTGCGCGACCAGATTAGGCTCGCGTAGCAGCCCGGGCGGACCCCGACCTTGGCGGTTTTTGGCTTGCGCGACCATGTCCAGGCTGCCCGAGGCAGCGAGTGTTTTCGTTGCTTCCGAAACGCTCGTGCCCACGATGCCTCCGCCCCCCCAGCATGCCCCCTGGCGGGGGCCACCGCGCCTGGGTCGTGTACCCCCGCGCTTTCTGCACCAGTTGCAGGGCCCACTCTCGGGGCAATGCTCTGCTTCTGGCCCAGCCTTGCTGAGGCGGCCTCCCTGTTAAGACCCGCCCCCGCCCTGATTGGCCCCGGGCGCGCGTGGGCCCGCGAACTTGGGCCCCTCTGCAGCCTTCAGCTCGAAGTAAGCTGAGGCCAACCTCTCCGGCGAGGTCACCCTCGACGCCAGGTTTGGCGGTCCACGGGTGGAGGCGACGCGCGGGGGGGGGCTTGCGCCCCGGCCATCCTTCGCGCTGGCGCTCATCGCCTTTGCGCGGATGCGCACGGGAAGACGCGAGGCCCGGTTCCTCGGCGCAGCCGCGAACCAGCCCCGCCCGGAAGCGCCCCCGCCTCGCGCGCGCCCGTCTCTGCCGTTTCAAAACCTCGCGAATTTCGGAGCTGGCGAGGCCCGCCCGCGAAACTCACGTAGGCTAGCCGCTGATAGATACCTCGCGCACATGTCTGGCGTCGCGGTCTCCTTCAACTCGGCAACGCGCCAGTTGCCCCCACTCCTCCCATCAAGGAATGACTCGCAGATGCCCCCATTCGCCGGGAATGCGCAATGTCGCGCGCTGCTATCTCATATGCGACAGCACCTCTTGCCCCTAGGAAAGATCGGCGCGCACGTTGCGCGCCGCGCTTCTCCTATGAGACCTCGTTGGGTCGACGACGCCGGCGGCATTCCTTGTTTTGACTCCCTCCGCAGAATGCTGTCGACCATGCGTCTGGCCTTCCTGCTACGAGAAGCCTGGTCTGCAAGTCTTCGGGTGACGGGTCTGTGTTTTTTGGAAGTTGTCGCTCTGTCAACGCGGTTTGTTCACTGCGCGGGGACCAGGCGCGCGGGCGCTGTTCTCGACCGGCCCTGGAGGACGCAGCACGTTGGAACTCTCGACGAAAGCCACGGATGCCACAATGTTGTATGTTTGGATGTGCAGATGTCTGTAGAGACCGCGCACCTTGCCCCTCGCACGCGCAACGTCGACCTGCCCCGACGGGAGCGCGCATCCTGGATCCGCCATCGGCCCCAAGTGCATCGTGGCAACGCGTATATGCCAGGGCCCATTGAAGGCCACCTCGCCCAGAAGATTCATCGGTGTCGCGATTCTGATCCAGCCCCTCACTTCTGCCAATGCCCCCATTGGATAAGCGCGGCGAGACGCGCCCAGCGAAATTACCCGCGCGTGCCATGCTTGAAACAGGCCGTTATCCTCGCTCGACCGAAAGTGCGATGAAAGACCCAACACATATGTGTTGACACTGGCGAGAGAAAGAAGTATGTCACCTGCCGTTTGTCTTGCATGTCCTTTCTCCCTACCTCGTTCGCCTCCATTGGCGCGTCGTCTCGTCGCCGTGAATCTGCATTGCGTGTACGTTGTTGTATCTGGTCTATTCGCACCTGCCTCGACGTGCTCCGTCGGCCAGAAAAGCCGAATCTGACCAAAATCTGCAGGCGATGGATATGGTTTGTGCTTTGGCACGGGCAGGTCATCCGAGTGTCCCGGGTTGGCTTCTACTGGTTATGTGGGAGGTCGCTGCACTGTGTTCACACGCGTGCACTGTGCGAACTGAGGAGGACCGGACGTCAAGCTTGTCTGAACTGCCTTCTATTGGTTAGCCCTGATGTGTGTGTGGCCATGGCCGCTCCGACGGATGAATCGCCGGGCTTGCGTTTCTTCTCCTGCCCTCGCTCTGCCCGGAAATCGGGAAGGCTTGGTTGCTGTGCTGATGCCCTTTAAGCGAGACGCCACTGCTTCTTTACTGACGTCCCTTGGGCTCTGATAAACCGTGCTCTTGATTGGGTAACCAATGGAAAAAGCAGCTGGCACTCCGAAGAAGCATGACCAGGTTCTTCGGTCTTGCCGTAGACCAACCCAGCAAGATGGCGAGCGTGCGCTTCCACTCACGTGTCGAGGCCATTCCAAAAAAAGTGCAAACCTTGACGAGGCTCATCCACACAGTTCACGTCGTAGACTGGCTGCTAACATTGCGTGGTTTGCAAATTCTGATCTTGCGCACGGTCTCCTTCACCTCGGTAACGTGCTTGTCGCTACCCATACAAGGAATGATCCGAGGACCGAAGATGCCCCCTATTGCCCTGAAGTGTGCAATGTCGTGTTGTGCACCATGCTTTTTCTCTGAGACTTCGTTGCGTCGATGACTCTCACGGCATTCATTGTTTTTGACTCCCGCAACGAAATACGTTTAACCATGCCTCTGGCCCTCCTGCTGAAGACGCCTGCTCTGCAAATCTGTTGGTGACGGGTCCGCGCTTTGGGGAGTCGACGCTCTGCCAAAGCGAGTTGTTCACCATCTGGAGACCCTGTACACGGCTGGTGTTCTCGCCCGGGCTCAGAGGAAGCAGCGTGTGAAAACTTTCGAGGGTGCCACACATATATAGGTTTGTATGTGCAGATGTCTGGAGAGACCGTGTCCCGTGCCCCTCACACGTGCAACGGCGACCTGCTCCAACAGGGGTGCGTGTCCTGGATTCGCCGACGGTTCCAAACGTCTCGTAACAACGTGCACAAGGTATGGCATATTGAAAGACCACCTTGCGCAAGCGACTCATCGGCGCCATTATTATGATACATGCACTCTTTCTGCCAAGGTCCCCGTTGAGTTGCGTTGTCTAGAGTTCCCCTGGCTTGTCTTGGATAGTGCAGTGAGGCGCGTCCAGCGGAAGCACCCGTTCGCGTCATATTTGAAGCAGGCTGTTATCCTTGCTCGACCGAAGATGGGATGAAAGACTCAACACATGCGTGTCGACACTGGTGAAGGAAAAGGGTATTTCCATTACACTGTTTCTTTGTTTGTCCTCTCACCCTTTCTCACTCCCCTCCTCACGTGCGTCGTCTCGTCGTTGTGTTTCTGTGTTGCGTAGTGTGTCGTTGCGTCTGGTCTATTCGCACTTGCCTCGACGTGCTACCTCGGCCAGAGAACCTGACTGAGATCTGCTGATGATGGAGGGGTACACGCCTGCGCATGTATGTCTCTGTTTGTGGTTCGGTACGGACAAGTTGTCCGAGTGTCCTGGGCTGGCTTCTACTGGTGATGTGCGGAGACAGTTGCAATATGCTCACATGTATGCGTTGTGTGAACTGAGGCGGACAAAATGTCCATCGTCATGATCCTGCATTGTATATACGAACGACAGTAAGTTGAGCACGTACGTGTACAACAATTCCGGCGGCGGCGCATCTTCATTGCATTATCATTATGCTGCGTGATCTTGTGACCATGCACAGCTGCACCCCAAGGAAGTTGCACCAATCGAGAACTCCTCCTCCTCCTCATCCACCTTCACCTCCTCGAACTCCTCCTCCTCCTCCTCCTCCTCATCCTCATCCTCATCCTCATCCTCATCCTCATCCTCCTCCTGCTCCTCGAACTCCTCCTCCTCCTCCTCCTCCTCCTCCTCCTCCTCCTCCTCCTCCTCCTCCACCTTCACCTCCTCCTCCTCCTCCTCCTCCTACTCCTCCTCCTCCTCCTCCTCCTCCTCCGCCTCCCTCCGCAGCAGCAGCACCACCGCCACCGAGCCCCTAATTGCCAACGCACTCCTCCTCTTCTTCATCCTTCTCCTCCTCCTACTCCTCCTCCTCCTCGACCTCCTCCTCCTCCTCCTCCTCCTCCTCCTCCTCCTTCTCCCTCCTCTTCCTCCTCTCCTCCTCCTCTCCCTCTCCTCCTCCTCCTCCTCCTCCTCCTCCTCCTCCTCCTCCTCCTCCTCCTCCTCCTCCTCCTCCTCCTCCTCCTCCTCCTCCACATCCTGCTACCGAGACCAGGTGATCGGTGCCGCGCCGGTGGCCTCCCTGGAGTTCCCGAAGAGGGCCTGCACGGCGATGGCGTCCTCGGGCCAGCGGCCAGGCAGGGTGCCCCCACCCCTTTGGGCGCAGGGTCCTCTGGGCCACCTGGGGTCAATCGGGGGCTCCCTAATGGTGTGGCGGCTTCACCGCGTGGCGAGACACCGCACACGTTTGGGATTTGTGTCGTTCTCCGAAGGCCTCTCTCGGGCGATCGGGGCCTCCAACATCCCAAGTCCGTGCGGTGACGGTCCGCAAAGTGAGCTCTCTTGGAACTTCGAGGTCACCGCGCGGTCCGTCACCACACGGTTTTGGGATCCCCGAGTCACGCCTCCGATGGAAGCATTATATACCTCATACCTTCTGGGGCCGGAGGAACCTCCTTCCCAGGGTGAGTGGGGAGGGGCCGAACTACTCAACTTTCCCGCTGCTGCCTCCGCCACGTCGTTCGGCCCCCCATCCCCCTCCGCTTCCTGGACACGTGGTTCCAGGGGCCCCCAGTGGGAGCACCTCCGACGGAGTCGTTTTAACCACCGAGAGAAGGAGGAGGAGCGGTCACCAGGGGGGGTGGCACGTCCTCCTGCATCAGCGGTGGCAACAACTGACAGGAATGGAAAGGGGGAGGAGGATGGGGGAGGAGGAGGAGGAGGAGGAGGAGGAGGAGGAGGAGGAAGACGAGGAGGAGGAGGAGGAGGAGGGTTGAGGAGGAGGAGGAGGGTCGAGGAGGATCGAGGAGGAGGAGCAGGAGGAGGAGGAGGAGAAAGATGAGAAGGAGGGGAGAAAGAGGAGGAGGAGCAGCAGCAGCAGCAGCAGGACAGAGACGAGGAAGACGAGGAAGGCGCCGAGGGAGGAGGGCAGGAGAAGGAAACTCCTCCTCCTCCTCCTCGTCCTCCTCCGCCACCCCTTCTTTTGCCTCCCTCTTCTCCTTCGCCACTCCTCCTTCACAATGATTAGACAACTACTCAACACGAATATCATTATTTCTCTCCTTTCTCCCCTAACAACGTGAGAGCTTGCTCCCGCTGCTAGCTCGTTTTTCCCAAAGCAGTGCTTGCACGAACGGGGTCTGATTCGTTGGGTTGCTGAATTTCCGACTGGTGAGCGCCCGTGGGCGCTTCGTGGGTGGGTCAGCCGGAGGCTCGCCCGGTGGGCGTTCGTGGGCAATTCGCTGGCGCCTCGTCGGCTGCGTTTGCGCCCCGCGCGCTGGCTGGGTCACCTGGGTCTTCGCCCTGTGGACGCCCTTCGGCGTCTCGCGGGCGCCCTTTGCGCTGACTGTGCTCTCTGGGCCGTTCGCCCAGTGGGTTCCCGCGGGACTTCGCAAGGTGGGCGCCAGTGGGAACTTCATGGGGGCCCCATGCGCTGGCCAGGTGCTCTGGAGTTTCGCAAGGTGGGCGCCCGTGGGTGCCTCGTGAGCGACCGGCGCGCGGATTGGCGGTTCTAGGTGTTCGTTCGGGTGGCGCCCGTGGACGCCACATTGATTGCACCACGTAGCTTGCACCACACACCAAACTGATTCCTGTTCATTGCACACTTCACATTGCGCCAAATAGCTTGCACCACATAGCTTGCACCACACTTATGGCACCGCACAGACTGCACCAAGTACATTGCACCACATAGGTTGCACCCCAGGGATTGCGCAACATTCGTTGCACCGCGTTCATTGCACTCTACATCGTGGACCACAGCGCTTGCACAACCTACAAGTAATGAAACCGGACGTGACCCCAACTCGGGGAAACCTTATCCTTGCATGGGCGCAGTCGTTGCTTGGCATTGCTTGGCATTGCTGGCATTGCTTTGCAATGTGTTGCCTTGCTTGGAGTTGCTTGGCATTGATTGGCACTGATTGGCATTGCGTGGCATTGCTTTGCATCGACTGGCGTTGCTTTCCACTGCTTGGCGTTGCTGATTGACATTGCTTGGCATTGCTTTGCAATGCCAGGGAACCCGAGGAAGAAGACCAGGGAACCCGAAGAATCGAAGCAAAGAACAAGACCTGAGAACGCGGGGGACCCAGAGAACAAGACCGGGAAAACCGAGGAACCCAAGCAAGGATCAAGACCGGGAAACCAACATATGCGGGGCAATCTAGGTGGCGACAGCAATGTCGTGCAATCTACGCGATGCAATTCATGTAGTGCAATCTATGCGGTGCAAAGCAATGCAATGCAAAGCAATGCAAAGCAATACAGAGCAATGCCAGGAAATGCAAATACATGCAAAACAATGCAATACGATTCAAAGCAATGCAAAATAAATGCAACACAATGAACAGCATTGCAAAACAATGCAAAGCAATGCAATGCAAAACAACAAAAAGCGAATGCAATTCAAAGAAATGCTAAGCAATGACATGTAACGCAAAGCAATGCAAACCAATGTCAAGAAATGCAAAGCGATACAACGCAACGCAATAAGTCGCCATGCAAGGCAACGCAATACAAACCAATGCAACTCACTGCAAAGCTATGCAAAGCAACGAAGGTAAGTGCAGCACAATTCGAGTGCAACGCAAAGCAATGCAATACGACGCAAAACAATGCAAGCCAATGCAAAGCAAAGAAATGCAAAGCAATGCAAATCAACGCAACGTTGTGCAAACCAATGCGATAGCAATGCGAAGCCATGCAAAGCAATGTACTACGATGCAACGCAGATCAACTCGAATCAATGTCAACGCTAAGCAATGCAATTCCATGAGAAGCACTGCAAAACAATGCAAACCAAAACAAAGCAATGCGAAACACTGCAAACCAATGCAATGCAAACAAACAAAGCTGTTGCAATGCAAAGCAGTGCAAAGCAATGAAATGTAATGGAAAGCAATGCAATGCAAAACAATGCCAAGAAATGCAACGCAATACAACGCAATGCAATACATCAAAATGCAACGCAACGCAACGCAATGCAAACCAATGCACCTCACTGCAAAGCGATGCAAAGCAACGCAAAGAAATGCCATGCACTGCGAGTGCAACACAAAGCAATGCGATACGATGCAAACCAATTCAAACAAATGCAAAGCAAAGAAATGCAAAGCAATGCACATCAAGGCAACGCAATGCCACGCGTTGCAAATTAATGCGATAGCAATGCGAAGCAATGCAAAACCATGCAAAACAAAGCAACGCGCATCAGTTCGAAGAAATGCAAATCAATGCAAAGATTTGCAAATATGCGAAGCAATGCAAATGAATGCAAAACAATGCAAAGCAATGCAACGCAACGCAGTGCGATACAACGCAACGCAATGCAAAGCAATGCAAAGCCATGCTGACCTATGCACAGTAATGCAAACGTATGTAAACTTACGCGGAGAAATGTCAACACACTTCAAAGCAATGAAACGCAAGGCAAAGCAATGCAATGCAAATCCATGCAAAGTAATGCATATCCATGCAAAGCAATGCAACACGGTGCAAAACACTGCAAAACAATGCAACGCAATGCAAAGCAACGCGATTGCAATGCAATGCGATGCGATTGCAACGCAACGCGATGCGATTGCAATGCCACGAGAGGAAGAGCAGCAGGGCGGCGGCGACGGGCAGCAACAGGGCCGCCAGGCCAGCAGACGGGCCTCTTATCGGGAAGGATGAAGCAGCGACAGACGGAAACGAGGCCCCCGGGCCCGCTCACGGGCCCAGTCCCATAGAAGAACCATAAGAACCTCTAGGTGCAACCACTGCTTCGGGAATTAGCCTGGCGAACGACCCATTCACTCACAGATGTGAGTACCGCAATTGCGGCTATCGTCTTCGGTGGAGCTCCTTGTGGGGCCACGGACCGTGTCAGGGGTGTACCAAAATGGATAGCGGGACGCACGGGAACGTCGCCACTGGAGTCTTCAATAAAACTCCCGATGGGGCCACGAACCGTGTGAGGGGTGTGCCAAAATGGGTGGCGGGGACGCATGGGAACGTCGCCACTGGAGCCTTCTTAGGGGAACGAACAATGACATAAACATAAAAAATCGAAGGTCCGCGCTCGGATCGGCGCTGGGGCCCCCTGGCGGCCCCTCCGGCGCCGCCCCTGGCGCGCTCCGCGCGCCAGGAAAGGAGGGTCCAGCGCGGATCCGAAAAATCTACGCGGACCTCCGAGTTATTATGTTTATGTCATTTCTCGTTCCTCTACTTAGGTGGAGCTCCCTATGGAGCCAAGAACCGTGTAAGGGGTGTGCCAAAATGGGTGACGGGGACGCATAAGAACGTCGCCACTGGGGCCTTTGGTGGAGCTCCCCATGGGACCGCGAAACGTGTGAACGGGGTGCCAAAATGGGTGGGAAGGACGCATGGGACCGTTGCCACTGGAGCTTTCGATAGAACTCCCTATGGGGCCACGAAGCGTGTGAGCGGTGTGCCAAAATGGATGGCGGGGACGCATGGGAACGTCGCCACTCAAGCCTCAAATGGAGCTCACGATGGGGTCACGAACCGTGTGAGGAGTGTGCCAAAATGGGTGGCAGGGACGCATGGGAATGTCGCCACTGGAGCCTTCGGTGGAGCTCCCTCTGGAGTCGCGAAATGTATGAACGGGATGCCAAAATGGGCGTGAAGTACGCATGGGAGCGTCGCCACTGGGGCCTTCGGTGGAGCTCCCTATGGGGCCACGAACCGTGAGGGGTGTGCCAAAGTGGGTGGCGGGGACGCATGGGAATGTCGCCACTGGAGCCTCAAATGGAGCTCCCGATGGGATCACGAACCGTGTGAGGAGTGTTCAAAAATGGATGGCGGAGACGCATGGGAACGTCACCACTGGAGCCTTAGGTGGAGCTCCCTACGAGGTCACAAACCGTGTGAGGGCTGTGCCAAAATGATGGCGGGGACGCGTGAGAACGTCGCCACTGCGGCCTTAGGTGGAGCTTCCTGTGGGGCCACGAAACGTGTGAGGGGTGTGCCAACTTGGGTGGCGGGGACGCATGGGAACATCGACACTAGAGCCTTAGGTGGAGCTCCCTATGGGGCCACGAACAGTGTGACGGGTGTGCCAAAATGGGTGGCGGGGACGCATGGGAACGTCGCCACTGGGGCCTCCGGTGGAGCTCCCTATGGGGCCACGAAAACGTGTGAGGGGTGTGCCGAAATGATTGACATGCGGAGGGCAGAGGCAAGGATGGGAGGAGGGAGGAGGCGGGAGGAGAACGCGGGGCGCTGTCTTTTCAAAACGAGGACCCAACACCACAGGATGGTTGGGAAAACTCGTGGAAAGGAAGGCTCCGAGAAAGTTGTGCGTCCGCACTCGCCGAAACCAAAACCATGTGTGTTTGCCATTCTGCCACCTGAGATCATGAGGCTCCACACGCGCGCGCATGTCGAAATCACTCAACCAGCACTGCGCTCCCGCCAGGTGTGTCAAATATCGCACGCACGCCGCGTCCCCGCGCGAAACTTACTGCAAAATCGCTGGTGGCCGAAGCACTTCATGGTAGAGGTGTTCAAAACAAATGAACCGACAAACTTACTCAAAGAGAAGTGTCATGCCGTATTCGGGCGCACAGTTCCTCGTCATCCTCACCACAACCGTCGACATCATCACCATTGCCAGAGTCGACATTGCCATACCCATCACCACCATGATCCTGATCACGATCACCAAGGTCGTCGTCACCACCAAGGTCGTCAGAATCGCCATCATCGTCATCGTCTGTGTCGTCGCCCTCATCATCATCATCATCAGTATCATCATCATCATCATCATCATCATCATCATCATCATCATCATCATCATCAATACCAAAACCATCACCAACATCATCATCACCATCATCATCATCAGTATCGTCATCGTTATCGTCATCGTAGTCATCATCATTATCATCATCAGCATCATCATCATACTCCCGAACCTGGTCCTCATCATCGTTATCATCATCTTGATCATCAGTATCAGCGGTAGCATCGTCATCATCATCATCATCACGCTCGTCCTCATGCTCATCCTCATGCTCGTCCTCATGCTCATCCTCATCCTCATACTCGTCCTCATCATCGTCGTCATAGTCGTCGTCGCAGTTGTCGCCGATGTCGTCGTCACCATCATTACTCGCCCGCTCGAGTCGTGGATCGGAAGTGAAGGGGTGCGATCGCAAAGAAACGGAGAGCAGCCCACCGGGAAATCGGCTTCGGTTTCGGGTTCGTGCCGAACGTGCGCGCGAGGCGAATCAGCAGGGGTGGCGAGAAGAATGAACCCTCCTCTGGCTAGGGCGACGCTGGGCCAAAAGAGTGTCCCCAAAGGGTTGTCCGGCGGTGGCTGGGGAAGTCCCGCGGGTGTGCCGTCGGTGTCCCGTCGGTGTCCCGTCGGTGTCCCGTCGGCGTCCCGTCACTGTTCCGTCGGTGTCCCGCCGGCGTCCCGTCAGTGTCCCGTCGGTGTCATGTCGGCGTCCCGTCGGTGTCCCGTGGGTAGGTCGATAGTGAGATCGATAGTGAGACCGAGAGTGAGATAGATAGTGAGATCAATAGGGAGATCGTTAGTGAAATCGATAGTGAGATCGATAGTGACACCGATAGTGAGATCGATAGTGAGATCGATAGTGAGATCGATAGTGAGAGGGATCGTGAGGTATATTCTGAGATCGAAGAGTGAGATCGATTGTGAGATCGATAGTGAGATCGATAGAGGGAGGGATGGTGCGAGATCTGGTGAGATCAAAGGTGAGATCGATTGAGATCGACAGTCAGATCGATAGTGAGATCGACAGTGAGACCAATAGTGAGATCGATAACGAGATCGATGGTGAGATCGATAGTGAGATCGATAATGAGATCGATAGTGAGATCGATAGCGCGATCGATAGTGCGATCGATTGAGTGCGACATTGGTTCCTCCCCCCACGAACCTCCTTACCACCCGAAGGGTGGTCGTATAGGTCGTTTAGGTATGTATGAGCAGGGATCGCGGCTGATTGCACCTGTTGGGATTCGCAAGCGAATTCCGAAGGGAACCTGCACTCACGGACTCTTGAGCCAAAAAATGCGGGATGTTTGCTCGGGCATGGGAGGTTGTCACACGCGGACGCCCAGATAATCCGCCACCGTGCCTCTGGCACGAAGTCGAGTGCCCCAGGGCTTATGCGGTCCTGAGAGGTAAATGGGTTAGTAAAGTTCTTAAGAGCCCAGACCCTCGGTTTCCCGGCCGTGCTCGGGAATTGCCGAGAGCTCCAGCGGTGTCTCGCGTGCGTCTTCTGAAAGCCAACAGGGTCCCAACACAGGCAATGAAAGCCCCAGGAGGCTGCCCTGATGGCCGAGAGGGCTCCAAGTCGCCCAAGATGGCCTCAAGGCGGCCAAAGAGACCCCCAAGAAGCTCGAAGGGGGCCCCAAGAGCACCCCAAAGAGAAGTGCCCCACAGGGCAAAAATCCATGATTCCCTCAGGCCTTTAATAATTTTGGCGTTCTCGCCTTTTCGGCTTCCCGACGCCCCATGATCGCCGGGGGACATCCGAAGAGGCCTCCACGATGGCCCCCAAACCGCCCAAGAGGGACCCAAGACGGCCCAAGAGGCCTCCAAGACGGCCCAGGAAGCTCCCAAGACGGCTCCAAGAGGGGGCCCAGACGGGGGACCCAAACGGACATTTCGAGCCCTCGGGCCCAAGAGGCCCCATGAGGTCTCAAGGCCCCCAAGAGAGGCCCCCAAGAGACCCCCAGGAAGCCCCAAGAGGCCTCCAAGAGACTCCCAAAAAGCCCTCCAAAGGCTCCCGAGATGCCCTAAAACTGCTCCCTGAGGCCCCGGAGAGCTCTCCGAAGAGACCCCACGAATCATCCCTGAGGATTATGACCCACAACTCAGGCACGGTGGCGTGATGGGCCGAAGCAAACAAGTGCATGTTCTACTCATCCGAATCATCCTGTGGTGTTGGGTCCTCGGTTTGAAGAGACTGCCCCCCGCGTCACTCCCGCTCGTCCTCCCCGTCCTCCCTCCTCACATCCCTGCCTATGCCCTCCGCATGTACATGTAAGCACACCCATCACACGCTTCGTGGCCTCATAGGGAGCTCCACAAAAAAAGGTCCCCAGGGGATGGTGTTGCATATCACCACTCACACGCTTCGTGGCCCAATAGAGAGCTCCACCGGGAGTGGGGCGGCACCGAGGCCCGCAGGAGGTGTTGTTACACAGAGTGCCCCCGACCATTGGGGCACACCCCGCACACGTTTCGTGGCCCCACAGGGAGCTCCACCAAAGGCCTCCAGGGGCCAGGGGATGGTGTTGCATAGCGTCGCCCCGACCATTGGGGCACACCCCTCGCACGGTCCGTGACCCAACGAGGAGCTCCACCGAAAGCCCACACGAGACGGTATTGCATAGCGTCGACACGACCATTTCGGCGCACCCTCACACGGTTCGTGGCTTTATGTGGGGGCTCCACCGAAGCCCCTCGGGGGTGGTGCTGCACATCGTCGCCCCGATCATTTCGGCGCACCCCACACACAGTTCTTGGCGAAATAAAAAGCTCCACCGAAGGCCCCAGAGGATGGTGTTGCACAGCATCCCCCCGACCATTGGGGCACACCCCTCGCACGGTCCGTGACCCAATGAGAAGCTCCATCGAAGTCCACACGCGGAGGTAATGCACAGCCTCTTCCCAACCAGGTCGGCACACCCCTCACACGTTTCCTGGCCCAATAGGAAGCTCCACCGAAGGCACCCAGGGGGTGGTGTTGCATAGCGTCGCCCCGACCATTGCGGCACACCCCTCACACGTTTCGCGTCCCCATAGGAAGCTCCACCGAAGGCCCCTGTGGAACAGTTCGCATGCGATCCCCCCCATTCCGACATACCCCTCACGCTTCGTGGCCCCATAGGGAGCTCCATGGAAGGCACCAGGTTGCACAGTTCGCATGCGGCTCCCCCTCATTTCGGCACACCCCTCGCACGTTTCGTGGCCTCAAATAGGAAGTTCCACCGAAGGCACCAAGTTGCACACTTCGTATGCAGCTCCCACCCTGTATTCGCCACACCCCTCGCACGTTTCCTGGCCCCTGGCCCCAGAGGGAACCATACCGAAGGCTCCGAAGGCCCTTGTGCAACAGTTTGCACTCGGTTCCCCTCATTCTTGCACACCTCCCACTGCCGGATCCGATTCCTTTCTCGTCGCTGCCGGGCCTCTTTTTACCCCTCCTCCGCTCTCCGCTGATCATCCTGCTGGACCTACTCATCATGCTCTTGCCACGGCTCCTCCTCATCCACTTTCCATTTTCCACGCAGACGGCCCCCAGGGGAAACCGCCACACGAATCTGAATGGCCCCATCCGCGGGTGGAGCCTCATACCACTTCCTCCAACGCGGGGAGCCAGTAAGCTCAGCCGCAGCCGCGGGTGGCGTCTGATACCACTTCCGCCGGGTCGGGGAGCTGCCCTGGCTGCACTGCTCCTCCTCATCCTCCTCATCCTCGTCATCCTCCGCCGAGGAAGGAGAGAAGAGTCGCGTTCTTTCCGTGCCACTGAATCCATCTCAGAAAAGGGAACATGGGGATGACTGTATGCTTGAAATAAGAGATCATGTGCCAGCTGGGCTGGGTGTGGCTTTTCTCCTACCCTTGCCCTTTCCATGCATCCCCTTCCCTTCGTGTTATACGACACGCAGCGAACACACTCATGCCTACAGGAGTAGAGCCCAGTCGAGGACGGAGGACGAGGCTCTGGAGAAGGAGGAGGAGGCGAAGATTGATTAGGACGAGGGAGGAAGCTCTGGACTCGGGGGGAGGAGCGGAGCGGAGCGGAGACCTCGGCAGCAGTTCTAGTGACGACAACAGCATGCGCGTGCGCACTCTGGGTGGCGGCAGAGATTGAGGAAGGGGTTGAGGAAGAGGAAGAGGAGGCAGAGGAGAACAAGGAGGGGAGGAGATTCAGGAGGAGATTGAGGAGGGAGCACCGTCCTCCGCCATCGAGCGCGGCAGGGTCACATGCCGCAACGTGGCGACGAGCACGCGCACCGGCGCAGCGCCCATCTGCGCCTCCTCGCACAGGCGTAGGGCGCACCATCAGCATCATGATCGTCGTCAGCACCGTCATCATCGTCATGGTCATCATCAGTATCATCAGCATCATCAGCATCACAGCCGTCGTCATCATCGTCGTCATCATCAGCAGCAGCAACATCAACATGAGCATCCGCATCATCATCATCATCATCATCATCATCATCATCATCATCATCATCATCATCATCATCATCATCATCATCATCATCATCATCATCATCATCATTAGCATCATCCTAATCCTCATCATCATCATTATCACCGTCGCCATCATCGTCGTCACCGTCATCATGGTCGTCGTTGTCACCATCGTCCTCGCATCATCGGTGTCACCATCATCATCAGTATCACCAGCACCATCATCATCATCATCATCATCATCATCATCACATTCAGTATCATCACATTCAGTATCATCATCAGCATCATCATGATAATCACCAACATCACCACCACCACAACCATCAGCATCATCATCAGCAGCATCAGTATCAGCAGCAGCATCATCATCGACATCACCACCTCCATCATCGTCATTCTCGGTATCAGCAGCATCATCATCAGCAGCATAATCATCCTAATCCTCATCCTCATCCTCACTCCACCCTCATCCTCGTCCTCATCTTCATCCTCATCCTCGTCATCATCGTCATCATCGTCTTCCTCCTCCTCCTCCTCTTCCTCCTCCTCCTCGTCCTCCTCCTCCTTCCCCCTCCTCCCTCCCTTCCCCCTTCCAGCATACCTCTCCAGCCCTGCCCTGCGGCGTTCGGACCTCCACCGCTGCACCCGGGCTGACCAGCGCGGAGGCAACGTGCGCTGCTGGCGCCAGCACAAGGAGCTCGACTGCCATCGCCGAGGCGCGCCCTGTGCAAGGCTCGTCTGCCTCCATGTCCCCGCACATCTGTCCCGCCAGCTCCTCCTGCCTTCTCACCTTCTTTCCCTCTCCCCTTTCCTCTCCCTCCCTCCCTCCCTGCCGTTTCTCGGCTTCTGTGTTCCCCCCCTCCACCATCCAGCATCCCTCCTCGGGAAAGGGAAGAAAAAGGGGAAGGGGAGAGAAAGGAGGCAGGCGCAACACGAGGGGAAAGGAGAGAGAGATGGAGGACGAGAGCGGATACAGGAGGGGGGTGCACTGCAAGACGGAGGATGAGAAAGGCAGAGGGATGACATGTCTCTCAGATGTATACCATCGGGACAACCAAGCCTTTGTTGGAAGGAAGAGGGAGAAGGAGAGGGTGAGGGAGGAGGGAAGAGGGAGGAGCGAGGGACGGAACGAGAAGAGAGAACGAGGGTGAGAGGATACACAGGAGGGAAGGGGGCGAAGCGGAAGAGGACGTGTAAGTGGGAGAAGGAGGAGGAAGAGACAGAGGAGGGAGGAACGAGGACGGAAGAGAAGGAAGGAGAGAGAGAGCCAGAGCAAGAGCAGCAGCAAGCAAAGGGGGAGGAGGAGGACCAGGATCGGGAGGATTGGGGAGGTAGGGTTGGGAAGGAGGGGGAAGAGGAGCAGACACGGCAGAGACATTAAGGAAAAGGATGGAGGAGGATGCGCAAGGATCTGTACAAAGACACGGGGCAGCGGCACACTCTCGCCACTCGCGCACGCAACGGCCCCAAGCGGGCCACGGACCAGCAGCCCGAGGGCCCACCGTCTGCTGAGAGGGAAGGCTAAGGAGGGGGGGGGGCTCAGGGGGGGAAGCATCGAGCTGGAATCGGCGATGCGTTCGTCGCGAAGGACACAGGGGAAACATGGATGGCACGAAGGGACCGACGGGGGGAAAGGAGCAGGAGCTCGCGCACGAGCGCGCAGGTTGAAGCACGCCTGCGGCTGGGTTCCAGGCACGGTCGGGCAGGAGAGGGGAGGAAAGATGAGGAGCAAACTCCTGCCAGCCACCAGGGGGAGCAAGGCCAAGACAAGCATAACCATCAATAAGCATGAGCATGCACACCAACACAACCACCACCACGATCATCACCATCATCATCATCACCATCACCATCAGCATCATCATCATCACCATCACCATCATCATCATCATCATCATCATCATCATCATCAGCAGCATCATCATCATCATCATCATCATCATCATCAGCATCATCATCATCATCATCATCATCGTCATCATCATCATCATCATCAGCATCATCATCATCATCGTCAACATCATCAGAATCAGCATCGCCATCATCATCATAATCATCATCATCAGCATCATCATCAGCATCATCATCATCATCACCATCATCATCATCATCATCATCATCATCATTGTCATCATCATCATCGCCATGGCCATCGAATCATCACCATCACCGTTATCATCGCCATCATCATCATCGTCATCAGTATCATCATAATCATCATCAGCATCGTCATAACTAGTATCATCATCAGCATCATCAGCATCTATCATCAGCAGCAGCATCATCACCCTCCGCATCATCATCCTAATCATCCTCATCCTCATCAACATCCACATCCGCATCATCATTTTCATCATCATCCTCATCATCATCCTCATCGTCATCACCATCACCATCAACATCAGCATCATCATCACCACCATCGTCGCCACCACTACCATCATTACAATGATCATCATCATCATCATCATCATCATCATCGTCATCATCTGCATCATCATCATCATGATCATGATCATGATCATCATCATCATCATCATCATCATCATCAGCATCAACATCAGCATCGTCGTCGTCGTCAACAACATCATCAACATCACCATCGTACTTAGAATCATCAGCATCATCATCGCCACCATCATCATCAGCAGCAGCATCGCCATCAGCATCATGATCAGCAGCATCCCCATCCTCTGTATCATACCCATCGCCACATCAGCATCATCATCATAATCCACATCCTCATCTTCGTCCTAACCCTCATCCACCTCATAATACTTCTCATCATCATTGATATCATGCGAACTTGTTGTTCTTCTTCTTGTGAGTAGAAGCGCTTGCGGTTATCGAATTTCAGCTGTTTGGGCACCTTGTCAAAACCACAAACCTTGTCCAGGATGGTCCACATTTGATCATACACTGGCATCCGCCGGTGCTATTCTCGAGTTCATTGAAAAGGCGGTTGGCTGTAGAACTGAGCCGTCGAATCTGAAAGAATTCTGATGTTGACATTCATGTAGGCCTTTCCCCTGCCGGCCTTCCCTGTCCATTCCCCAATCAGTGGCCCCTTAGACTGTATCACTCGCTGATGGGGCGATTCTGCTGCGCGTAGGCCGCAATGTTTTGGCCCAGAAATCTCGAGTGCACCCCTGCAGCTTCCAGCATTGCCGAGAAACCCGCGCAACATTGGCTGGAATTCATATCATATGGCTGACGCGCTTTTCCATCGAGGCGTTCGTGATTTGAGCAAGACGGACGGCGAGTTCTGTCGCCAAATCCTCGCACACGGGGAAGGCCGACGGTCACTGACCGCGTGGAACTGCGTCAATCCCTGTTCGGCCTTCCTCAATGATTGGAGCTTGGCACATTCCCAGGCGCCGTTTGCGCCGCTCTTGGATCGATAGCGCCCCCTCCTGTCTGCAAAGCTCGGGGCTTTGGGCTCAGCTTTCGGGCCACTGGCACAGCCGGCGCCACCGCTCGAAGAGCTGGGTGTAGAGCGCCGCTGATCGTCAGCTTCAGCTTGCGCATCGGCATCTCTTTCATCAGCCCGCCAGGCGGAAGCGCTAGGCTGCGTCAGTGCGTTGGGTGAGTCATCGCGCCTGGTCCACCCGTTTGCTCCCGAGGAAGGAACTCCCGCGGGAAGGCCCCCAGCACCCGGCCAAGGAGCCGCCGCGCGAGGTGCTTCGCGCGTTACTTCAGTGAAATCAGGGAGCCAGAAGTACCGGCCACTGGCCGCGCCCCCCAAGGCTCGATGGCGGAGGTTCAATGGGGGTCGGCTGGCCCTCTGGGGGAGGAGGAGCCGACCCGGGCGGCGGCCTTTCCGCCCCGCCCGGCGGAGCGATCGGCGGCGGCGCAGGCGCGCGAGAGGGCGCGGGCGCGCGGACAGTAGGCGGTCTCGACGACGGAGGCGGCGCCGCCGGGGGAGGCGGCGCCAACGGAAAAGGCGGGCCCTTCGATGATGACGATGGCTGGGACGGCGGCGCCGTAGAAAGCCACGGTCCCTTCGGGACAGGGGGGCCGTACCCCCGTCTGCCCTTTGTCCCCAATCCGCAAACATACTGTCCTTGGGGATCACCTTCCCAACGACCTCCTTCGCTGGCGTAGCCTTTTTCGCGACGGGGTCCTAAGCGGCGACGGGGGCGGGGCCCTCCGACTTCCGTCGCTGTGGCGCTGCCACCGCACGCGCTCTCGTCCTAATTGTTTTTGGTCAGCGGTGCCCTTCTCTGTTGCGGCGGTCTGCCAGGCGGCGGCGAGGGAGGTCCTCGAGCCCCGGCCGGTGGACCGACGCCGATGGCCACGCGGCTGACCCACGTCAGGGGCCACGGCTGGCAGCCACTGGAAGGACGACCGCAAGTGAAGGTTTTTTGGGGAGGCACGCAGCACGCAAGGGAAATCGACCTCAACCTGCACAGGCAATCCCAGCGAGACGCACCACTCTGGGCCCTGCGGGAAATACGCAGATGTCCACCCTGCAGTGCGGGCTGCTCCCCTGGACCCGCGGCCGACCTCGGGGTTGCGCGGCCAACTGCCTCCCTTGCAGTGCAGACGAGAAGTCGCGCTCATCGGGGCCATGTCTCGTCGCGGGCGCCGCGCAGGTTCCTCGAACGCGCGACCGAAGTCTGGTGCGATATCGCAAAGGCTGACGTACAGCCTCTCGCTGATAGAAATAATCCTCCTGGTGTTCAGTGGGACTGCTTGCGTCTATGCCGAGGTCTCCTGGCCCTGACAAGGCCAGCTCAACAAGACTATGCCGCGCAACGTTCCAGCTCGGGAAAGAACGAGGCAAGGGGGGGCACGCGGACTTGACCCCAGCAACGCACGATGGCGCGCCCGGGGAAAACTGCTCAGCTATCGCATGATCTCCCTATAGCAACCACGAGAAACGAGAAGGCATCCTCAATATATTTCTGCTAGCTGATCCCACGCGGAGCTCGACCTGAACCCAAGCCCATTTTTCGACGAGACAACCGCGATGCTAAGCCGCGAGGCCCGGACGGGGAATGCGGGGGGCGCAACGGGCCTTCTCGTCGGCCCAAGGGCAAATGGCGATCGCTGAGGTCAGTGACCACTGCAGCGGTTTGTTCAGCGTTGCGCGGCCTGGCAGCACTAGGCATGTATATCCGATGTCGCCAACGCATCACAACCCTGAGATCCACTGGGCCCCTCCGTTTGCCATGCGACTCAAGAACGAGCGCCAGAGAGCAAGTGGAAGCACGCTGGCTTCACCTGGGAACTTGTAGGATGGCTGGGGGATGAACCGGAGCAGCGCCCCTTGCCCCATCGGGGTCGATGTCCTTAGCCTCTGACCCTTTGTTTCCACGCAGCTTGCGTTGGCAAATCGTCTTGCACGCCTTCTCCACTTCTTCGAGCCGACAACCGGGCGCTGCACCCAGTATCTTGTGCACGCACGAGACTCGATGCCATGTCGCCGCGGTGAGCGACGGCCATAGCCCGCCCCGGCCTCAACGAAGTCCGGGTTCTTCCCGTCACTCACGACATTCTCGTTGCCACCGCCAGTCTTGCACCAGAGAAAAACACCTCTTCCTGTTGGAAGTCGGAGTGGACTGGGGCGAAGTGATCTTCGCACCCGCGGTCGTAGCGGATGCGGCAGACAGCGCGACAGAGCCTCTCAGACTGAGGATATCCAAGAACACGCGCGGCAATGACGACGAGTTCGCGAACCTGATGGATCACCCCGTTGAACTCGTCTTCCCACGAGAGCGGGGTTTCTTGGATGGCGCGCGCAGCCAGTAGATTGCCGAACGCTGTCGGCGCGTCGTATCCGCTGGCAAACATTGCCTCCCAGACGCCAAGACGTGGCCACATGCCACCGAACGGGGCATGATGCGCGAACAGGAAGCCAGCGGCTCTGCCGCCGCGGCCTCTCCCAGGGGCGCGCAGGGGGCACTGTCCCGCAACGCGCTCTTCTCCTCGTCCCCAGCGAGCCCACTGGGCTCGCGCGCGATGGATCTAGGCGCCGGGCCCAGCGCGCAGGCCTCGCCCGCTCTGGGAGTTGGCTGTCGCGGTGACCGCAAGGCAGTCGCGCGGGCGGCGGCGGCGCTGCAGCGGCGGCGGCCCGGTGGCATTGGGGCGCCGCAAGAGCGGGCGCCCGAGACGTTGCGCGCCGAAAAAAACAGCGGAAGGCAAAGCGCGCATGGACGGAACGACAACAGCAGCGGAAGCAGCAAAATACAATATGGCCTTAACAATCAACTGATGCACGCGCTTGGGAAATACATCCGCGTCGTCCTCAGCAAGCTTGCAAACGCGCCCCCTGGCCTGAACATGCCTGCGAGAATCCATCGCGCCTTCTTCTCAACTCTCCTGGCAAAGGCTTCCGAGTGAGTCGCAATGCTCCATGGCTTCTTCATGTGCTGTCCTCGAATATTAACCAGACTAGCCTTTGTCATGTTATGCTTACTGAAGAACGCTTTAACTCGAGGCTCGCGCGAGAGTTGGCACGAAGTCTGTCATTCGAGACACGCAAAAACTGTCATGCTTTCCTCTGCGAGTCTAACACGCCCAAAACAAATTCCTGAATATCGTTCTATGACTCCGCAATATTTCAAGAGCTCTGGTATCACCAGAGCGGCGGTACATCGCCTCGTTGACGCGATGCCGGGGCGAGCCGCCCGCGCAGGGCATGGACCCCACAGGGCGACATGGTCGCCCCAAAAACTCTAAAGATTTGCCACTGCGCATGCTGACCCGACGTCGGTGACCATGTCGCTTTCCTCAATCAGCCTGACCACCTCGCAACTGTTGCCCGCGAAGTTTGCTGGGCGCCCAAGTCCTCTGTTCGCACCGCAGCAAAAATCCCGCATCAAACTTCTGGGGCCCGGTCGGCCGGCAGTCGGCGCACGTGGCGAAGCGCCCCTATCCGCGGCAGCTCTCGCGACACCGTCGCCCGAGCTGCCGCCGGCACTCCGCGGCGCTGTCACGTCGAGCAAGAGCGAGCATGCCAGCAGAGGTTTGTTTTCTTGTCCTCGCACGCGCGGCGGCGCGCCCGCAGAAGGCCCCCCCTCGCTCGATGCCCAGGCTTCTGCGCCCCCTTCTCGCCCGCCACTCTGGCACCTGACACGATCGCCGATCGCGCGCCCAGCTTCGGCTCGAGGGCGCCCCGCGGTTTGAAGAGCAAGGCCGCGTTGCCGGTTAAAACACAATCCACGTGGATCGCTCCCGGAACGACGGGGCTACAACTTGGATGAAATATAACCTTAGCCCAAGACGGAGGCTACTCAAACCTCTTGGTTCCGACATCTGCCGCGTGGTCTTGCTCGGGGCAATGGGCCAATTCCACGGCCGCCCCCGCGCGCTGCTCCGCGACGGCAGACGCGTCGACGCGGCGAGCTCAGAGCCGGCATGGCGCGAGCTTCTGGGGGCCCCCGGCCTTGCAGACTCTCGCGACTGCTCGGTTGCCCCCAGAACTCGGCCTTCGGCGGCCGCCCAAGGAGCGATCCCCATAGCGACGCAGCAAGCAGGATCTCCCTCCTGACAGCCTCGCCCGCTGGAACAATCTCTGCTTCCAGCGTGCTGTTGGGCGTCGCGGTCTGGCATCGCGAGTTGCAGCTCTGCGGGGCTCTCGCGCTGGGCCCCTTCAATTTCTCGACGTTGGCGCTCGTGCAACGACGGGTTCCAACGTCGATGGCAAGGTCAGCGCTCGCGCGCTGTTTCAGCCAAGCGTCCGCAAGACTGCCCCCCACCCGGGATGCCGTCCGATAGCGCGCCGTTGCCTACATGTAACAGAGGAGGCTGAAGAGTTCAATATCGCGTCGTTCTGTCCACCTCGCGTCGCAGGACGCGAGGGGCCACGCGGCCCTAGGTTAGTCGTGCCGGGCCATGCACGCGCCGCACAACACCCCCATCAAGACCTTTGCAGCGACGGGCTGGAGAACGCCGGGCGGGGCCGGCGATCGCGGGTTCACTGACCCATCGTCTTCCTTCACCAGCCCTCCAACTTCGGGCGCGACGTCGACGGGGCCAGAGTTTGGGGGCTCGCATGAGCACGGCAATGAATTCCCGGGTGGAAAGATCAATCTCGGGCGGCCGACGACAAGACCCCGCAGGGACAAACGCCAAGCACGGGAACACGGGCGCGACAACCCATAAGGGCGCGCCCCCAGACGAGCCGAAGAGTCGTCTGGCGCCCCGCCAAACGAAGCTGCCTGGCGACGCAGAACTTTGGTGCACTCGAGTTCACTCTCCAAAAAATTGGCACGCCAGTAATGGCTTGAGGCCACTCTTGGTGATCGCCCCCAAAACCCACTGGATGACACCGAAAATGACTGCGCCAAGCAAAACTGCAACCCAGAATTCCTCGAACACATCTCAGACGCTTTCGTTCAGCTGCCCCCCTCGTAACGGCCCCTGCGCTGGCCCTCAACCACGCCTTTGGCCTCGGCCCAACGGCTCGCCGAAGCGCGCCAGTGCCCGCCGCCATCGATGGGGAAAGACGCTCTGGGGAGAGATACATGACTGCGCTGACCCACGCTCCCGAAGCGTGGGCCTCGATCTGCCAGCAGTCAGCAATTGCCTCTTCAGCCGGAGGAATATTCCTTCACCCCGTGGGCCCCCCCTGTCCGTCCTCGAGGTCACTCAGCTCTGGGCCGCAAGGCGTGCCCGCCAGCGGATATGTTGCAGGGTCGGCGCACGCAAATTATGCGCGCAGCGCGACATAGGATGCGAAGTAGTCTTCCGCGTCATACTCAATGACTCGCACCTTTCTTCTTGGCCCTGGTACAAAAGGTTTCGGCGTCTCCACGGTTTCAGGCGCGCTGACACTGTCAACGACCACCTGGGAAGGGCTCGCTGGCGCGCAATAGCCCGTCGGGCCGTTGCCCCTGTCGGGCCGGCACGGGGCGGCGCGGTGCACCGCCTCGCGGCCGCCCCCCGAATCGGATACATCGGTCTTGTAAAACAATAGTGCAGCCGTGTTCCGGAGGCCGTCTGGTCCCCCTGGAATCACGGCATGCAGTCGGTCGCGGCCAACGGTCTGTGGATCTTGCATGTCTCGGAGCTCCTCCCAGGTGTCATAATCGAGGGTAACTCGTCGAGTCGCCGTTCTGCTATCTGGCCCCGAGGGTAGCGAACCATTGCATCGGCGCGCGCCGGCGTCGCATCGGGCCCGCGCTCTCTGGCCACGCGGGACTGGGTAGGAGTGATCGGCGCACACAGGAAGACCGCCGTCAGCTGCCACTGAGCTGGGGTCACCCAACCCAAATTCATCGGCTGCCGCGCCCTCCTCTCCATGGCTTTCGGCGGGGGGGCCCAACGCGATCGGATCCCCACCCTGCCAATCAATCCATCCAGCCGATGCGCGGTGCTGACGCCCCAAGTACCCAACCACGGCGGCGGGGGGGCCCATCCCAGTCCTAATTGGGCGCGTTGCCAGATGGGCTCAAGATGAGATTCCACCTTTATTGTGCGTTGGAAGCCGGACCAGCCAGCTTGCAATCCTCCGTCGGCGTAAATGATCAGGAAGAGTTCAGCTGCGCCACGAGGGAATCGACGCGAATCCCTTCTGCGAGCACACGCGTTTCGCAGCGCTGCCCCCAGTGCCCGCCAGCACCAAGGTCGCCGTGCAAGACCAGCCTCAGCGGGCATACCCGGTCGCGCATACCGCCCCAGCTCGACGGCCATGCAGCCTTAGGAAGCCTGACCCGCGTCGGCGCGCCTCCCAATTTTGATCGCGCGAAGGCTGGCTGGCTAGGCAGAAACTACGTTTGGTTAGTCTGTTCTCGATATTCTCGCATGTCGCGCTCGCCGCGCTCAAGGGGGCGGTTGGGCCCTGGCGAACCGGAGACAACATGGCTGTTATATCCGGTAAGCAAACCTGCTTAAGGCAGAGCGTGTGTATGTTCATGCGCTGGCTGGCCGAGAGGGAGCGAGGCCGCGCGCGCACTTTTTGCCTCGCGTAAGTAATGAGCCGCGGGCGCTCCCGCATCCGTCTCTACCCCTGCCAACCTTTTGTTGAAGGGGGTGGGCAGGGCAGCTAGAACCAGCGAGGGGAACGTTAGGAATGACTCTGCTCCTCCTCCACGATGTTAGCCCCCTTCGGCTCGCTGTCCCCGATGTTGAGCGCGACTGTAGCGCCGGGCGCACAGCCAGTGCAAAACCAGAGACGGGGGCGCCCCTCGCGGGGCGCGATTCCGCAGGCGATGCAGCCGCCCAGCGGCTCGATGACAGAGGCCGTCATCGACGGCGCCAGCGTCGCCGCGGGCGCGGGTGGCGCGGCTGCCGCAGGGCAGCGGGCCAGGGCAGATGCCGCGGAAGCCATTTGTAGCCACCTGGCGACAAGGCGCGGCCGCATGCAACTAGGCACGCTCAGAAGGCTCTCGGGGGCGAGCTCCGCAATGAACTCGACCAGCGACTCAGCCCGATTCGGTCCGGGTCGCGGCGCCGACGTCGGGAAGGGCGACCGCCCTGTTGATGGCGGCCCAGGGCTCGGTAGCTTTCGGGCCGAACGCGTTGCCTGTCTCCTAAGAGGCGAACCACTCCTCCGGCTGGAGGTCGACGGCGGGGTGGCACGCGCTGCCCCCCGCGAGTTTCTGGGGGCGGCCCGCGACGCAGATTGGCCCCATCCAGATCGAGACGTCGACGTTGGAGAGCTGGGCGAAGTCGCGGCCGATCGACAGGCTGAGCGCGGGGCTGTCCACGACGCTGAAAACGATCCCCCAGCGCGGCCGCAGAGCGCGAGCGGGGCGGCGACGCGCAGTTTGCTCGGGGGCGCGCCGCCGTTCCCGAAGTGGTAGACATGTCTCCGGGCGCCTCCAGGATCTGATCGGCGAGCCCCATCTTGACGCACTTGGCCTGGCACTTCGCGTGCCACTTGAGCCCTGCGACGCGGTGCACGCGGGCGGCGTCGATCGCGCCGGCCCCGTCGTCGTCGGGCTTCTCGCCTGCGTCGACGTCATTGATCGCGGGCGCGCCAGGGGCCGCGCGCTCGGTGACCAGCGTCTCCGGCGGTGAAGTGACAGGCCCTTCGGGGAGCGGAGCGGGATCACCTCCTCGTCGCCGAACTCGACGACCTGCTCGGTGATGTTCGCTCGGCGACGGCAGCGGCCCCCTTGATCTTCTCGCGCTGGCCCACGACGTCCCGCAGGTTCTCGGCGGGAACGCGGCGCGCCGCTTCGGCGCGGACTTCCCGCTGCCTTCGACGGCCCCCTGGGCCGACCGACTGGCCGCCGCGGCCCCGGGGGCCGCGGCGAGCCCCGCCGCGGCCGCCTCCGCCTTCGCCGAGTCGCCGCATAAACTTCGCCGATGTCGATACTTGAAGACCCCAGCTCGGAGCTGAAAGCCTCGAACTCCTGGCGGGCGATGTCCTCATCGTCGATCGTCGGCCTCTCCTTCTTGCCCGCTGCCCTCCGCGGGCCCGTCGAAGACGCTGGCGGAGCGAGCGCCGCTGGGAGGCCGCTGCCAGCTGCCGCTGCTTCGCCGCGACCACAAGCGCGAAGACGCAGTCGCGCCGCGCTCGGGCGCGCGGGCGTCCGGGGGCGCGCGCCACAGCAGGCCGCGGATGCGCTGCAACGAGCGGCGCTCGGTCGCCAACGACGCGCTCTCGGCGCTCTGCCCCGAGCCCAGCCGCGCCAGCAGGGGCCAGTCAGCGACGTCGCTCAGGGACTTGGGGCCCGCCTTCAGGGCCCCGCAAACCCGGACACATTAGACCCAGACACCCAATATCCCTCGAAACCAAATTTTCCAAACGGCGGCACGAACAAAATACTGCACTGCAGCACTTCCATAATAAACCCAGGCACAGGCCCGAAAGGTCTGCAAGACCCCTCGCACCGGGACACAAATCCCGCAGTGCAGCAAACAAAAAATGCACGGGTGCTGAAAACGATGGCTTTGCAAGAAAGGGTGCCGTTTCCTTGGTGTTCTGTGTCCTGCTTTATTTGTGCCCTGGTCTCCGCGGGGCCGACGCCTCGTCCTCGCGCAGCTGCCGGAAGCCCGCCGCGAAGCGAACGAGCCAGTCCATCACCCGCTCGCCGCGCCTGCGGCGATGCTGCGTCGACTCCAAAACACTCTTCGAGCGCCCCCCCTTCTGCGCGGGCTGCTGGCCCTGGCGCGCCCTCAATTGCGAAGCGCGTTCTCGGCCCCCTGCCGGTTGCGGCCGCGATTCTAATCGGCTGCGCCCTCGAGCGCCGCCTCCGGCAGCGGGCGCGGACGGTCTTCCGCCGCGCAGAGCTCGGCCGACCGCGCCGCGCCTGTCAGCTCCAAAACGAGCATCGGCGCGAGGCTCTGGGACACTTCAAGGCTCTCGAATTCTCACTTTCCCGCGTGCAACCCCCCCACTTCGCTGGGTGCCCATTCCAGATCGGGATGGCCGACTGGCCGACTTGATTGCGATCCATCGCTGCGGCGACTAATGGTGCACGCAATGCACCTTGCGTCTTCGCTTTTATTCTGCCGAGCAATGGCACTCAACTCGGCGACCGCGCTGATGTTCTGAGAGCACGGGCCATTGAACTTGGCGGCTTCGCTGAAGTCCTGGCAGCGCAGGAGATTGAACACGGCGGCTTCGCTGAAGTTCTGACAGTGCGAGAAATTGAGCTCGGCGGCTTCGCTGAAGTCCTGAGGGCGTAGCACATTGAACTTGGCGGCTTCGCTGAAGTTCTGAGCTCGCGCGAATTCAACTTCGGCAGCGTCGCTGAAGTCCCGGGAGCGAGCGATATGAACATCGGTGCCTCGCTGACATTCGGGGCGTTCTAGAATCGACCTCGGCGGCGTCGATGCAGTCCTGAGCGCAGTGCACGGCGCTGGGCTTTCCGGCGTCGCCGACGACCAGAGTGAGCAGCAACGGCAGCAGCTGCACCCGGAAAGCGCAACCCCGTGGATGCCGCGGACGGCCACGCGCCGGCAATCTGCCTGGCGCGCGGCGCCGGCGCGAAAATGAACAGCACGCGGCGCTGGGATAGCCGAGCCAAGCCCCAAGCCACCAATGCGACTTGGAAGACCATCGCTGATTTGTTTGTTCTCTCCGCGCTGCGGACGAAGCGCAGCTCTGAGGCCACGGGCCCTGAGATGATTGATCAAAAACGGTTGCGGGCGAAACGGGCGAGCGCAATAAGAGCAGGGGCAGGGAAAAAGCAAAACATCGTCTGGCCCCCGCGGGGCCCCTCGGCGTCGAGGCCCACTGACACGACCAGCGTGCTGACCCCCCCCTTCGCGACAAGGGGTGCGTCGCGCGTTCGTCGCCCGCGCGCCGCCCGTGCGTCTCCCGCCGCAATGGCTGGTCGCCCTCGCGAACGTGCACGTCGCCCTCGTAAGGGATCATTTTGGCGAGCGCGTGTCCGCCGTGTCGGGCGCCCACAGGGCGGGCGGCCAGCGCGCCACCCGCCCCGCGGCCGCCGAAAAGGCCGGTCGCCTTCGGAACAAAAGAAAGTCGCCCACGCAGCGGCCCCCTCGGTGAGAAGGCGGCTGCTGGGTTACCTCGGCGGATCAGCAAATTCTTCAAACAAATAAAATTCCGCGATGCTGCTGAACGCACTCGGGCACTCGGGCGCTAGGCAGGCGGCAGGCCCCCGCAGCCGCCGCCGCGGCCGCCGCGACCGCCGCCAGCACCTTGACTACCGCCGCCGCGATCAACGGCCGCGACCGCAACCGCGCCCACCGCGACGATATTGACCGCCGCCATCCACCGCCACCACCACCACGACCACCGCGCTTCTCGCGACAACCACAACGACCGACACCAGCAGAATCACCAACGCGACCACAACCAGCCCGCCCACCACCAACAGCGCGACCACCGCCAGCACGACCACGGCAACAACCGCGATCGCGACCATGATCATCAACATGACCACCACAAAAGAACCCACTCATTGCGTCGCCCCCCCTGCCCTGCCTTTCACGGATGGCGGAGGCGCCTTCCGCTGACCTGCGCCGCGGCCGCGGGGGGGCGGGCGAAAGAGAAAAGCGAAGATGAAGAAGGGCAGGGGATGGCAAGGGGGCAAAAACGAAGACGAGGGAGGTGGGAGGAGGGGGGGCAGAGGGGGGCGGGGAAAAAAAAGGAGAAGGGGGGGCGATGAAGACGAGGCAGGAGGGTCGACGAATGAAGAGGAGCGACGAAGGCGAAGGGGCGACGAGGAAGGCAGAGGGGAAGGAAGAGGGGCGAAGCACCGCCCTTCTTGGCGCAAATGACGACGGAGCTGCCGCCACTTGCGAGCGGCGCAAGCACGGCGGGCCGACGGCCGCTGCGCATTGCCGCTCGGAGGAAAACTAAGGGCGGGCAAGGTCGAGACTGCGTCGCGCATGCGTCGCGCGTGCGTCGCGCGTGCGCCGCGCGTGCGTCAAGCTTGCTTCGCGCGCGCGGCGCGTGCGTCGCGCGTGCGTCGCGCGGATCGCTCGGGCGCCGCGCGCTGACGGGGGCGCGCGCGCGCGGGTCGGGGTGCGCCGCGCGCGCGCCGCGCGCGCGCACTGCGCGCGCGTCGCGCGCGCGTCGCTCCGGTCGTTCGCGCGTCGCGCGCAGGTCGCGCGCGAATCGATCGAAGGGCGCCGTTGACTTCTGACGGCACGTGAACTGCGCGGCCCGCCGGCGAAACAATCCAGGAATGCGCGCGACAATCGCAACAAGAGCAAGACAAGCACGTGAGAACTGCTAGCACGAAAAGACCAGTGGATGGCATGGAGATGCAGCGCGCGCGCGGAGGACTCGATGTCGAGCGCGCGCGCCGTTTGAATTTGAGCGTCGATTCGTCAATGCAACAACTTGACGACGTCTCGCCCCCCGATGCATTGGGGGGGGAAAGACGAGGGACTTTTGACTGCACTTGGCTCGTTGCAAGTAGCTTGAGCTGGGTGGCCGAGGTCGGCCAGGCGGCAGACAGAGCCCGCCTAGCGGGCACAGCAAAGGTTCTCCGCTCCTGGTCCGTCCGCAGGCAAAAGCGATTCTTCGGAGGGGGAATAATAAGAAGAGAGGGGATCGGTGCCGTGCGAGAAACACTGAGCGCGCCATCTAGGCGTTGCCCTATGCGGGCAGCGCTGAACGACCGAAGAGCAGCAAAGCTAGCCTCAGGGACGGCCACCTGGGAGCATGGCTTAGCCATGGAAATGAGCGGGATGAGCAGGAAGAGGGCCAAAATGGCCTTGCCGCGCTGTATGGCGGCCGTGGCGGAGCGGACAAGGAGGGAGAGGCTGGCGTTGCCGCCAAGAGTCTAGGAAGCCCCATCGGTAACGCACGTGACCGGAAAAGGGGGCAGGTGAGAGAGCGCCTGTGCTGTGCTGGGCGTCTTGGAGTAAACGTGGTAAGAGGGGGGGGGATGAACATAAGGGAGGAAGAGGGATTATCTTGTCCAGCCAAGCAGCGCTAGGGCGCGATAGCTGTCAGTAGAGGTACGCCCCTCTGACGGCCAGCATTAGCCGAGAATTGCTCGGCAGGTGGGATGTACTGAGGCGGCATCTTTGAGCCGCAATAGCCAGGAGACTAGGAAGCCCCATCGGTTACGCATGTGACCGGAAAGGGGGCAGGTGAGAGAGCGCCTGTGCTGTGCTTGGCGTCTCGGTGTAAACGTGGTAAGAGGGGAGGGAAGAACATATGGGAGGGAGAGGGATTATCTTGCCAAGCCAAGCAACACTAGGGCGCGGTAGCTGTCCGTAGAGGTACGCACCTCTGATGGGCAGCATTAGCCGAGAGTTACTCGGCGGGTGGGATGTGCTGCGGCGGCAACTTTGCTTGCCGCAGTATCGACTCAGCCGTGGCGAGTCTGCGAATTGCGCTGTGAGCATTGCTCCGACCGCTCTGCTGGTAGCGTGGCTGCTCAAAAGTGTCGCTTTGGCCTGGCCGCAATGCTGCGGCAAGAATGTGTGAAACTAGAGACCGGTGCTGGCTACAGCTCTTGCAGCTGGCCCGCCCTCTGGATGGGGCTGAAGAAAAGAGCTGAAGGGCCCGCTGCGACGAAACTATAGGACAGCTCGGCCGACCTTAGCTTGGAGCAGCATAGCTCCTCAGCTGGTGAATTACGGTACGTGTGGCTGGCTAGGGCTATCTAGGTGGTGGGCTGCCGATATAAGCAGAGACTAGGGTATTAGGCTGGCCCACCACCTATGAAGACTCAGCCGTGGCGAGTCTGCGAATTGAGCTGTGAGCATTAGCTGTCCGCTCTTCTGGTAGCGGGGCCAGCTAAAAGTGTCGCGTTGGCTGCACTAGTGCGGCAGAGAGGTGTGAAGCTGGAGACTGGTGCTGACTACGACTTTGCAGCGGGCCTTTGGCATGGGGCTAAATGAAAGAACTGATGGGCCCGCTGCGACGGGATTGCAGGTCGGCTCAGCCGATCTTAAATTGGAGCAGCACGGCTCTCCAGCTGTAAACATTTGGCTCGTGTGGCTGGCTAGGGCTGTCTAGGTGGTGGGCTGCCGTGGTGAACAGAGATTAGAGTATAAGGCTAGCCCACCACCTATTATTTGCGCCGAGGTCGCCCTTGTCGACCTGGGATGGCGCCGGCTGGGAGGTAGCACGCTCTAGGGCCCGCTCATGCACCGCGCGGCTGCCGCGCGGCCGCCGACGCCGCCGCTCGCGCCCGGGCCTCCAGCAGCATGGTCTCAACCTCTGAGATGGTCGCCAGGCCTGGAGCCTCTATCCATTCCCAGTCCCAAGTTTCGACGACCTGGCCGTTGATGACGTCGAGCGACTTGAGCTTCCACACGAACGGGTAGAGCATGCCGTTTGGCATCTTCCATTCGCCAGGGTACGTGGCTGGCCACCATTTCTTGAACTCCCTGTTGGCGGCAATGTACTGGGGGCCCTGCCATGCCGAGCCCGAGTACGTGTCGCCTGATAGGCCGAAGAGCTCGGCCGCGGCCTCCTGCGGGGGCGTGGTCCCCTCAGTCGCCGCCGAAGCGCGCCCGCCCGCAGGAACCACGGCTGCGCTGCGCGCTCTGAGAGGAGGGGGAGTGCGGAAGGAGCGAAAAGAAATAGCCCATAAGCCAACGGCCATATATGAGTGAAACCTAACTGGCTTATGCGTGCGCCTGGGTGAGGAGGACCCTCCTGATGGGCCGACTGATGCATGCTTGGCCCGGTGCTGAGTCGATAGGGATGAGGATGGTTCCGCTGCGCATGTTGACCCGCAGCGAAAGGCCGGTGCTAAAAGGCATGCCCGTGCCGAATAAAATGGACCGTGCATCGGTCTCCTGAAGAGTGGGGAGGTGAAAAAAGCGTGGTCTCTCCACTGAAGATGGCAGCCGGGTTTCCTGCCCGTGGAATTGCTCCATTAGGAGTCCTACATTGATGGGCAGTGGAGACCAGAGCGGAATGTGACCCGCCGTGATCACTACCAGCCACTGTACGACTGTAGGCTGCGGTGGCACGGCCTCAGTGCGTGCGCAGCGGACGTCGCCGTGCTCGAACTGTGGCAGGTGCTGCGCATCTGGAGTCGGCATGGCCTGAGGGGCTATGGTTCAAGGAGGCGGAGGATTCTAGAGAGGTAGGACAACGGAAGGCAAAATGGCCGCACCAGGATCATGGCCTGGAAGTCAATTAGGATGGGGCTGCCAGCCGCTGCATCCTCCAAAAGACGCTGAGGGATGAGAGCAGGCTGTTCCCAGGCCCCCGTGTGGAGGAGGTCCAGAACAATCTGGTCGGGCACGTAGACAGTGACCAAACTTATAGCGGGTGAGAAACGGGCAGCGTAGGGGCCTTCACCCGCTGCGCGATGAGGATAAATGTGGAGTAAGTTGGGAGAGTTGGCCTCGCACCAACGCCCATACCACCGCTCGACTGTGTGATTAGCGACATCGGGCAAGTCCATGTGGAGCTCGGGGCCTACGGTAGCGCGGGCGTGTGGCAGAGCAGGCGGCCCGCTCTCGAGCTGCCATGTAGCTTGCCATTGGGGTACCGAGGCAGGCTGGTACACAGCGGTAGGAGACAGTAAAAGAGCGTGGCGCCTCGAGCCGCCGCTGAGAAAGCGGTGGACTTGCTGGTGGGCCAGGAGAAGCCGCTCCGCCAGGTACTCCCAAAAGGGCCATGCGCTGCGAAAGTCTGGGGGCAGCCGCTCCATAATGCGGAGCAAATCTAGGTGCCTCCCCGGGGCCGCTTCAGCAGCGGGCATGTCCTCGTCTGCGTCGGCGTTGCCCAAGGCGCTGAGCTCGCGCATCATGGCCTGTGGGGGGAGAAGCGAAGGAAAGGAAGCTGAGAGAGGTAAGGAGGGAAGAGGTAGGCCTGGGCTGAATTACAGCTGCATGGCGTAGGTTTAACGCCTGGCGGCATCGCCTCCTTCATGAGGCTTGCGCGGCCGCCTGGGCGAGAGGCGCTGACCGCAATGCGAGAGGCTTTCGCCTTCTCTTAACTGAAGTTTGAGGCGCTCCCTGTGTATCCTGTCGATACGGAGCTGGTCCTGCCCATGCTCCTCTTTGAGCTGGGCAATCCTATTCTCGTGCGCCTTGAGGACTGTACTGCGCTGCTCGTCCGATGCTGCGTCTGGCGCTTCGGCAGGCGAGTGCGGGTGCGGAGCAGCATGGGCGGCACGGTGAGACTTGCGAGCCTTATGGTGCCTTGGAGGAGGAGAGGCTGGAGGCGAGGCCGTGCCGCGGAATGCCTGCGGGCTGCTTTGAGCCTCGGCTGGTCCGCGGCGCTGTGGCGCCGGCTGCTTGAGTGCACTCTTGCGCGGCTCCGTGCTTCGGCGCGAATTGCATGCCACCCTAGGGGCTTTGGCCGTGAATTCGTCTGTAAAGGAGACCTGCTTGCGCTTGCGAGTGGCGGAGGCGCGGGGCACTGCAGGCTGTTCAGCTGGCCCCGGAGAATCCTGCGGGGGAAAAGGGGAAGAGACAGAGGAATATGAGGCATCGTCTACCTGCGCAAGCCTCCTAGGAAACGCAGGCGAACTGGAGGCCCTGCGCGGCTGACGCCTGCGGGGGGCTGCAACTTTGCGGGATTCGCGCGGAGGTGGGGGTGGGGGACGCGCAGCATGGGGTGGAGAGACAGGAGAGGCGGCCTGGCCGATCCAGCCTTCCGGAATGGCGGCTTTGGCCTTCACTGTGGGATGATCAGGGGGAGGCAAGGGGGGCATGGCGCGCGGAGGTGGCGGAGGATGAAAGGTGGCTCCATAGATGTGCCTGCCGCGTCCCACGGGGGGGCCGTTGAAATCGCCAGGTGGGCGCGGGGGACCTGAGGCTGAGGGAGTGCTAGACAGGGAGCGCTGCACTGCCTTGGCAACCTGGGCGAACTGGGCAGGTGAGAGCAGGGGGGGAGGAGCTGAGGCTGAGCGAAATTGGCCCGGTGGCGGATGCCTGGGTCTGGCCTCACGAGGCACCAGCACCCACGGCCTTCTGGACATGTGCCGCCTGCCTAAATGTCGAAGATGTCGGCGTTGAAGTCCTGCGGGGCGGGGGAAGCAGGATGCCACATGTGAGAGAAGGTAAGGCCAGTAAGCGGGACGGGGCGCGCCGCTTGGCGGGCACGCTCGGCCCTGATTTGTCTGGCCCGGTCCCGATTGCACTGGATGCGCCTTTTCTGATCCAGAGTTAGGGAGGGAGGGGGCGGCGGCGGAGGGAGAGTGGAGGGAAAAATGGGGGCTGTGCCCAAAAAATGCGTGGCCTCTTGTTCCGCCTCCGAGTCCTGATCGGCAGGGCCAGGCGTCTCAGGAGCCTCCGATGGGAGGTCGCTATGGCGGCGCCACGGCTCGGAGGGCCTGGTCGGAGCCAAAAGCCTGCGGAAGCGATCTAGCTCCCCATCCACTTTAGCTCGGGTGCGAGGGGCAGAGGGGTCAGCGAAGTCGGGACCTAGCCAAAAATCGCTAGTCATAGATGCAGAGAAACGGAGGAGTGGGGCCAGAATGGCAGGGTCCGCCTGGGGGGGAAGGTCCTGCGGGTCTTCAGCAAATGGCAAAATGACGTCCTGGTATATGGCCTGGGCGAGGCATTCGCAAAGGGCAGAAGGATAGGTCTTTTTGTCTGCCGTGAAAAAGCGGTCATTCTCGTCCTTGCCTAATAATGTGCGATGCGCCCCCCGTGGGTGCGTGCACTTGGCCCCTTGGGGGCGGTTGAGTAGGAGCACGGGGAGGGAAGGGAGGCGGAGCGATAGCAAGCGCGCGGGGGCCTTGCCGAATTCGCTAGGAGGACGGCAAGACGGTTGAAACATGCACTGGTCGAAGTCAGTGGTGCGGACAGCCGGGGCAGCAGCCAAGGCCATTAGGGGCCTCCACATCCAGCTGGGCTGTGCTCTGGGCCCCCAGTGCGCGGGGCATGGATGTTCCATCCAGGCCGAGGTACCCATGTCTAGGCGCGCGGCAAATAGTAGGACCAACGAGGCGAGAAGCAGGTTGGCTATCTGCAATTGGCGAGATTGCTTGGGCGTAGCGTTGGGGATGCCCCAGTAATGTTCGATAGTGCGTAACGGCGGGGGCCCGTTGGGCTTCCAGCGGGCCGCGCAAAAAGTTTCGCAAGGCGGTCCTCCGCCTGAAACAACCACTCTGCCAGCACAAATATGATGCTGCCATAGCTTGATGGTCTCCGACTTGGTGAGATCGCCTGTGTCAGGGTCGATGGCAATGTCGACCGACAGTATGTAAACCTCAAGCGAGGGAGTGGGCGCGAATGATTCTAGGTGGTGCTGGATATCCCCTTCGCGCCTGCGGCCAGAAAAGAGGTTGAGGATAAAGATCTCCTTGCGCCTGATGCGCGCTGGAATGTCATTGGTCGCTAGACCGGTGTAGTCTTGCGGTTGAAATGGCCATTCGGGCAGCGCAGGGAGAGGAGGAGGCTGCGGCGGAGGCACGTCGGCAGGAAAAAGCAGTGCAACGGCTGCTGGGTCTAGGGCGTAGTCGGTAACTGCCATTATGGCGCGGGCGTCCGCTTGCGATAGGTGCTTGGCAAAGTCTCGAAAGTGCTGGGTGGTAGCGCGCTTGGCACGACGTGCCGGTAATGCCACCCGCCAGCGTCCTACTCCTGATTTCACTTGGAGCTTGGCATTTTCGCAACGCTGCATGGCCAGCGAGGCGATTTGCTCCTGAGGCAGGCGTTGGGAGTGACAAAGAAGGTAGAGAGCACAGATGAAGGAGTCAAAACAGAGATGTTGCATGAGACTGGCACGGGAGCCAAAAGGGAGGCTGCAGGCAGGGCAAACCGCGGTGTCGGGTACCAGGCCTCTGACCCGATGGGACAAGGTCCAGTGCATCTGGGCCACATGCTGCTTTAGCCCCCGAAATTTGAGAAATGTGCGCGGGCACCATGGGCAGGTGAGCACAGATGGGTAGTGTGCTGCCAGGCGTTGCTGCTCGATCGGATGCTGTACATGGTCCGTCGGCAGGGGGATCCCGCAGGGCACGGAGATGGCAAAGAAGTGCTTAGCGGCGGCCTCGGCGAGTGCTGCGCGTGCGAAATGCTGGGCCCCCGCTGTAAGGGCATTGCGAACTCGACGCTTCCATCCGGCGTGGGATTGGAGGGCAAGGGCCCCCCATTGGTCCAGGTGAGAAACTGGCGAGGGCATTTGAGCGAGATTGGCGGAAAAATCGCCCAGCCATTGTAAGTCCTTCTGTACCAAAGCGAGCCGTGAGTCTGGGACGTCCGCGGCTAGCGCGGCAAAGAGGGAGATGAGGTGGGGAGGTCCCGCGCGGAGGAGGCGGCCAAAGAGGCGCAGCCGCATTGCACTAAATATCTGCGGTAGGGGGGGTCTGCAGACTTTGGCCAAAACAAAGGAGTCGCGCTCTGCTGTGCTGTCGCACCTTGGGAGGTGGAGCAAGCGCCTGTACATGCGCATGAACTCTCCCTGGAGGGTGACGATTTGCGGCCCAGTGAGCAACGGCCAGACTGCGGCATTGAAAAGACGGGAGGAGAGGATAAGGGAGCCCAGTAGGTGCAGGTGCTCGCGAAGCCACGCACTGGAGGAGTGGCGCAAAAATTGACGAGCAAGATTGCGCCAGCTGGGGGCCGCCTCCGATCGCCTGTGGGCGAGCTCGGGGCCTATACTGCCCTTTTCGTCCAGATGCGTGCCTAGGTATGTGTAGATCCTGGCGAAGTGAAGGGAGAATGGCGTATGCCCGAGGGCAGGTGAGACTAACATTTGCCCATTGAGCCCTTGGGGGTCCCAGAGCTTGCGGCGAAGGGATATGGAAGCTTCCCCTCTAAACTGAAAAAGGCACATAGTTTTGTTAACTTGAAAGTTGAGCTTGATACCGGAGAGTGCGTAGGCCTCGACTATGATGGCCATTAGCACGGGCATGGCGTCGAAAAGCTCTTTAGTGGGCCCGAGGAAGGCATAGGCACCATCGTCGAAAAAGCACGAGTCCAGGTAGTGGTGCACATCCGTATCGGAGGAGTCTAAGCTGTCCTTGTGGTGAGCGTAAAAAGATCGTGGAGCAGCTTTGTCCACCTGGACCTTGAGGATAAGATGGGCAAGCGGTGAGTCTGTGAGCTGTTTAACAGCTTCGTTATTAGCTCGGGCCATGAGGAAGTTGAAAAGAACGCCCCCGAGCTGCTGCCCTGGAATGGTGCCTCGGAGCGTGAGAGCTACCCCTGAGGCGCCAGGGTAAAAAGCCCAGGTGTGCTCGTATGCGACCGAGATTTTGGCATGGAGGTGCGAGGGGAGGCCAGCCTCCTGCAGTATGGGAGGGGCAGAGAGCAAATGTCGCATTAGCTCCTCGCCTGTCTCTTGGGGAAGGTCTAAGGAAGAAACAAGGTAATATAAGTCAGCTTGTTGCGAGTCGCAATAAAATATGAGCTGTCGGAGGGCCCTGTAAAAGGCTGAAACTGCATCTATAAATATGTACGCGGAGGAGGTACGCTGGCTGGTCGCATAGGCCTGGTGCGCTAGGACCGTGAGCGTGGCAAAGTCGGTGCCTCGCCCAGCAATGCCGCCAGACTGGGCGGCGCCTGCCACGGGAGGGAGATATTCTACCAGTTCTTTTCGCAAGAGGGCTCGATGCCGCTTGGAAAAGTGAGGGGACGCCATTACTGAGCGGGAGTTGGCCATGATGGCTGGGTTGCCTTTTCCTTTAAAAATGTCGAAATTATACCCTCCCCGCCAGGCCAGCGGTTCCTCAAGGCGCAACTGCGCCTTAAGGTGGACCGGGTAATACTGCTTTGCTAGTAGGCGGTGAAACGACTTGACAAAGGCTCCTTTGAAGCCGTCTACGCTGGCTGCAGAGTCAGGGGTCCCGGAATAGGCGCGTTCAATTTGCGCTAGGGTAAAGAGTGAGTAGGGGGGGGGGGGAACATCCACAGTGAGGTCGGCGGGCAGATGCGATGCACTAGCATCGTAGGCCTTGGCTTGTTTGAGCGGGATGACTGCACCGTGCTCTTGTCGGGCAAAGTGGGAGAGCCAGGTGTCGGCGGCCTGAGTGGCGTCGACAACGAAGGTGCCCGCTGCTGTGGAGAGGATAGGTAGGGGTGAGGTGCGTAGCTTCTTTTTGGAGCCAACGCCGAGCGTGCGGAGGCGCGCAAAGGCAGTGCGCTGTTGTGAGGTCTGCCATGCTTCGTGCACTTCGGCGGCAATACCTTGCAAGTGAAAAGAGGCGTCCAAGTCGACGGAGCATCGGACTGCCTGCGTGAATTGAGCTAGGATGATAGCCCTGAGGGCGCTTGCGCGCGCTCGTAGGTGAAGGGCGGCTGCATATGCGGTACCTATGGTAGGGGCGGAGCAGCCGTGAGGAAAGCGGGTTTGAGCAACGCGTATAGGAGAGACCGCCAAAAACTGGTGCAAGCAGGCCATGCGCATCCGGGGCTTCCATTTAATGGAGGCGTTAGGGCCCGCCATGCTGGCTCGCATGCTGCGCAGGGCAGCGCCGAGCTCCGCAAGCGTGGCGAATGCATTATTGACTGCGGGCATCAGCGAGCGCTCGTCGTGGTGGAGCAAGGCGGCTTGGGGACGGGTAAAGGCTTGCCTGGAACGCAAATATCGCTTCCAAGCCGCGATAGCTACCCGCAATAAAAGGTTGCACGCCTCTCGTTGTAGGGTGTTGGCCTGACTGATGGTCAAGGCTCTGGCATCCATAAGCACGAGGGTGGCCATGGAGATGCGGGAGTTGGTAGGTGCGCGGCCTGTTGCCGTGCGGGGTTGGGGGAATGCCTGTAGCATGGCGTTACGCGCCTCCCGGTCAAGGATGAGCGCGTGGTCAGAGGCATGTAAGTCGAAGGTTAAAAGTTCGGGAGGGGGCTTAAATGCGTCTTCAAAAAGCTGCCTGGCCGTCGGGTCGAGGTACGCTGTAGGGTCGTGCGGGATACGCATGACCTGGCATCCCTGATCCTCGGTTGGGCGCAGCTGAAGCTTGAAGCGGCAAGATAGGCACGGAGCAGCGTGGTCTAGTACAGCGAGTGCCAATGTAAGGGAGTACTTGACCTCGCACTCAGTGGCTGAAGCGCCCATTGGGATAGCTATGTAATCCCTGCGCTTCCAGTGTTGTTTGAAGGCGGGGTCGCGAGCTGGCGCAATCCACGTGCCCGATCCCATAGGGTGGGGCACAAAGGTGGCTGGCAGCCAGAGATTTGAGGCGAGTAGGAAGCGATGGAAAAAGGAGCCAGCAGTGTTGACCTGCTCCGCATGCTGGGGGCCGATGGCCGCTGATGTTTGTGTGCCTACTGCAGCATTGGAATCCATGAGGACCAGAGTGGGAGTGGGCTGCGGCAAAATATGGTCATGCACATGTCGAAGGTGCTGCCACCATGCGGCCTGCTCATGGAGAGGACGACCGGAATGGTGAGCATGCGCCACTAGGATGCTGAAGCGTAGGCCGTTCTGACTTATGACGGCCGCGATGATTCGCGGGTCTTGGTGTACAATGCGCACATTATGCGATTTTATAGGAAAGGTGGGGATGCCTTTGGCATTAGGAAATACGGGCGTGCTAAGGTTGACCCAGAGCGCGCAGCCGCAAGCATGAGTACCCGCTTGCGACTCGGACAGAAAAACTATGTACGGGGGAACTTGGCGTTCGCCAGAGCCCTTGGCGTTGACTCGCGTTTCTTGCATACCTATAACATCGAGCCCATTGCGTTGAAAGGCGGCGGCCAACTGATGTAGGCGTCCTTTGACGGCCACACCCGTAAGTCTGGCTCTTTGGGAGATGCGCGATGCAGGCGTGAGAGAAAGAATGTTGGCTGAGGCTAGCCTGAGGCAACAGGATGCGGTGGCGTCTGCAATAGGGGCTGCCTCCTCGGAGAGACCCGGAAAAACATCTGCGAGCGAGGTGCGGGGGGGGAGAGGAGGATTAAGGCTAACCTGATGGTTAGGCGGGTATAGGGCGCGCTGTTGCTGGGGGAGGCATTCCAGCCAGAGCCATTCCAAGATGCGCGCATTGTCCTGGAGAAAACTCATGAGGGGTGGGAGCGTGGGAGGAGGGAGCACTGCGAGGGAATAAAGTCTGGCTACCGTGTCAACCATTTCGTTGAGTGGGTCAGCCTGGTGACCGTGCACGCGCTGCCATGTAAAGCGACGTTTCAGACCCAGGACCTTGCACAGACTGTCAAGGCGACTTCTGTGCTCCATGAGTGGCTCGGCCACAGTACCGCCTTGGGCGGTAGAGACCACGTCCATGTTGTCTGAGTGAAAGGTGAGAGGAACGGCGGGAGGAAGCGGGGACTGTAGGGCCCATAGCGCCGCCCATGTGGCGGCATCGAATTCTGCCTTGGCAGAGACTCTCGTTGCTCCTGTCAGCTCCGGCGTGGGGCGCCCGAGGAAGCCGAGGAAGTGCCGAGTGCCGTTGAGCCATGCAAAGACCAAAAAAGCCCACGCTGGCGGGCCAGCGAGATCTCCTTTGGAGGCCCCTCCACTGGCGTCGGTGTATATATCCGCGGAGTCGAAAGCCGCGTAGGGTGTGTCAAAGGCGAGGCTGTGCCATGCAGGGAGTGAGGAGGAGTGGAGGGCGGGAAAAATGGCATCAAAATCCCTGACCAGCTGGATGGAGGTAGCCGTGAGAACCGGTAGCATCCATCCCATGGGCGGGAGCGGGCTGCGACGTATGCCTTATCGTCTGCCCAAGTTCACCCGTGGGCAGTGTCCAGGGGAGCGACCTGAAAAACCGTGCCGTCGCGCGCTGCCTGGGCCAGGTCGTCCTGAGCAGCCTGTGCTGCGTGGGCCTCGGCTTCGGCGCGAAGGTCCGCTGCCTCTGCGTCTGCCATTGCATCAGCAGGACTGCGGGAGGCAGCTGTGGCGGGGGCCCCTGCACGGGACGTCAGCTCGGCCTCGGCTGGCGCTCGCCTGGGGCGGCGGGAGCCGCGAGGGCTCTTGCTGCGTGCCGCCTGCTTGCCTTCAAAGTCTTCCTCGCTGATGCCTGATAGCGCGCGCTCGTCGGCCTGGCCCGCGCGTGCGGATCTGCCCCTGGCCTGAGCGCTTGCGCTGCGGTGGGAGGATGCCATGGTGACTGGCTCCCCTTTATCATCAGAGAGGTCCCATCCGAGCTGGCTGGCAGAACGGGTAGGCGGGGGCAGTTCGTTAGGCTCCCCTACGGAAGCTGCTGCTGGGCTCGACTGGTTGGTAGTGGCCTCTCCTGGTGGCGCAGTGGTGGACGCCTCCCCTGTCGGCGTCTCGGGCACTGGCGCTGGCCCAGGTTTAGGCACAAAACCTAAGCGGAAAAGCGGGCCCGCTCTGACGGGAGCGCGGGCTTGTTCAGAACCTGACGGTGCGGTGCCCCCCCCCCCCGGGCGTGGCACCGTGGCTAGAGACGGCGGCTGGCACTAGTTGCCCGGCCTTGATCTGTGAGGCTAGGGTGTCTACTGCATGGCGCATGGCCTGGGCCTGGGAGTCAAAACTTGCCTTGATGGTGGCTACCTCCCTGGCCATGGCCTCGGCGTTGCTCTGCATGGCCGCGGCGAGTGAAGTGATGCAAGGCTGTTCCAACCCTTGGAAGCCTGGGAGGGGCGCGGGGCATTGGAGGAGCGGAGGGGAGGGCGGCGCGGCAGTGAGGGACGTGGCCGTTCCTAGGTCTGGCGTGCCATCTCGATCTTCGCCCGCGTGCGATGCAGAGAGTGCCGCAGAGCGCTGTGCTGCTCCAGGCTCGTCCGCCGCCTCCCCCATCATGAGCGAATCAGTGATGGCAGCGACTGTCGGAGCCTGCGATTTGAAATAAGCTAGTAATGTAGATGCCTGGCTGAGGTCCGCTTGCGCGGTTTGAAGGGCCAGGGCGAGGTTGCGCACGTGCTCCTCTGCCTGAGCTTGCTTAGCAGCCAATTGCTCACAATCGGCATGCAGAGAGGCTACCACGTGCTCTTGCTCGCGAATCTTGGCTAGCGGATCCCTCGCATTGGCCAATTGAAAATTAACTAACGAAATCTCCTTACGGATCTCGGCGATACGCATATCGGAGTGTCCTAGGAGGGTTGAGGCCCTGAGCTGCAGGATCAGCGCATCCT
The DNA here is from genome assembly GCA_963575745.1 of Prorocentrum cordatum. Taxonomy (NCBI): domain Eukaryota; class Dinophyceae; order Prorocentrales; family Prorocentraceae; genus Prorocentrum; species Prorocentrum cordatum. Next base: position 309,654 of record CAUYUJ010020937.1, on the reverse strand, counting down.
TGCTCATGGCAAGGGCCTTGCGGTGCTCCAGCAGGCGGTCGGGCTCTAGCGGGGGATAAATCCAGGCTGAATGAGAGTGCGCCTCGTCAGGGGTGAGGATAGGGCATTGCGCTGTGAGCTCTGCTACTGATAGCTCAGTGGCAGGATCCAACGCGCCGAGAGAGGAGAAGGCTTGGTCGGCCATGAGGAACGGAGACTGCTGCACAGAGGCAGGGCCGAAGAGTGTGGGGGAGGTGGCCTCACCTTCGGGAGGAGGCGCAAAAGGCGAAGGCTGCGACCGGGGAGACTGCCCGATGATTCCCGTGTCCTTGGCGCCGTGCGGGGTGCCAGGAGCCTTTGAGGCGGGCTGCCCCCCCTCGCTGCGCTGGGCCTCGCGGGCCCTGCGAGCCCCGTCCTTCTCCCGCTTCTTGCGCTCCTTGCTGGAGAACACTTCTGGCTGGACCGTGTGGTCTCCTGGGGGTGCGGGGAGTAAGCCGTACTCCGCTGCCCATGCAGCCACCTGGTCGAATGATGGCGGATTTGACGGAGCATGGCCTTTGCCCATGTGTGCCCCACCCGTGCTTCCAGAAAAGGAGCGTGGGCCCTTGTGGCCCGGCCAGGGGCCCGCACCTTGCAGGGGCTTGTGCTGCTCCTGACCTTTGGCGGGGCCGGGTGTCGCCTGCTGGGGCCCTGCCGCCCGAGTCGGAAAGCAGGTGGGGCATGAAACGTCCATAGTGGTATTGGCCCGGCCGCACTGCAGGCAATACCAAAGCTCGGGAGGGGCGCTGCCTTTCTGGCGCACTGCTTGCTGGGGGGGAGGGAAAAAGTCAGCAGGCAGGCGCGTGGCATATAGGGACGGAGAGGGAGGAGCAGCCATGCGCTGCGTAGGGGAGGTAGCCATACCGCGCTGCTGCAGCCCTGACGTTGGCGAGAGAGGCGTCGCGCGAGGCGGGGGCAAGGTCGTGGGGACAGCGCCTTGCTGCGGGAGGCCCTGGAAAGAGTGGTGGTGAGAGAGCATCATTGCGGCTTTATGCACTCTTAAAAGTGCGCGGGCGTTTGCGCGCTGTTTGCGCGCTCTGCGATGATGAGCGGGCTCGTCGCGAGGCCGCTGGGGGTAGGAGGGGGGAAAGTGAGCAGGCGTCGCGCCTGGCGGATGGCGGCCCCTGCGGGCGTCGCGGCGGGGATCGGCGCGGAACCGGTTTGCAAACCGCTCGAGCCAAACCTAAAAAAACAAAAAAAGACGATGGAAGTGAGGCGGGGGAAGGGCGGGCGGCAAAGGGAACGGACGCGCGAAGAGGAGGCGCGCGGGGGCGGCGCAGCGGCGGCGGGGGCGACGGGAGGCAATCGAAGGGGGGCGGCGGCGGCGAGGGTGGCGAGAGGGAAGTTTCAGGAGGGTGGAATGACAACGGGGGGGAGTAGGGAGGGGGACAAGACGGCAGCCTGACAACAAAAACTACAGATAATCTGCAAACGGGACAAGACGTGCAGCGCGCTCGACGAGAGGAGGAGGAGGAAGAAGGGGGGGCTCTGGGCGCGATGCGGTGGGGCGAAGTGGCGCCGCGTCGCGCGACGCGACGTCGCCCCCGCCATGGCGCGACGCGCGCGGCTTCCTATCAACGCAAGGCGTCTTCGTCCTCAGTTGCGGTTGGCGCTCCCCGAAAAGACGCACCAGCGAATCCTTTTGCGCCGAATGGGAAACACAGCGCGTTGGCGGGCCGTCGAACTATTCGTGCGCCACGACCGCCAGACTGGCTGCCGTTGCGCCAGAAACCGATACATCGCCAGCGAAATGCCGAAGTCGCGCCACACGTCGCCCGCGCACCGTGGGAGGCCGGGGTTCGGGACAGAGACGAAAACCAGGGCCAGCGCACGGGCGACGCACGGGCGACGCACTGAACGAAACTCAAGGGGCGGGGAGTGGTCGCGCTACTGGGATTTAACACCACTCGGGTTTTTTCTGAACCAACGGGGGCAAGCACGAATCGCGCGCGCATGCCGCGCGTGATCGCACGGCACTTCATTTTACTTCACTGGCGGGTGTAATCAGGCAGCTCTTGGCGACCCGCTGCTGTTCCAACGCCGCCTTCATTGCCCTGGCCCCCGCGAGTGAGCTCGCGAGGTCCGCGACGCCTGTGGCCGGCTGGACGATGGCGAGACTGACCAAGGAGGAACCTGAAGAATGGCCGCCATGGGCCCGCCTTGGGTTTCAGGCATGACCGGGCACTTGATATCCCGCCCCGCGGCCGAGCGGCACGATGGAGACATGTCGACCGTGCTCGGAAACAGAGGCGGGCAAAAAACGCACCGACGCACGGCCGCGCGGCATGCCGGCAAGCCCGCGCGGGAGCCTGGCCCGCCCGACGGAGCGGCGGCGCGCGGCGGGTGGTCAAGCAGCCGCCCACCGTCGCGCTTTGCGACGCCGGCAGGATGTCCCCCACGCGTCACTCGACTCATGGCTTGGAAAAATGGACACCACGCCGCCTTGGGCTTCGCCACCTCCCTGAACACTTCGCGGCGCGCACTTTTGATAATCAGGCCCAGCCGTTGCAGGACGGAGGCCGGTTCGTTTTCGAGATGCCGCTATCGCCCCAGACTTCCTCGGAACCCATGACCCGACGTGTAAATCGCGCAGCGAGTACACGGGTGGAAAGCGGCTGCTTTTCAAAATGGGGCTATCGCTCGAGACGTCCGCAACTGTTATGACCAGAACGTTGACATAGCGTGCAACGTTTACTTTTTTGGTCGCGGGTGGACGCGGATTCGCAGTCGCCGAACAGAGAGGTCCGGGGCACGGGCCAGTCGAATTAGCACAGCCGCCAGTGTCGGCAAGCCAGCTCGCATTACTACAACAGGCAACACACCTGCAGTAAAAACAAGCAAAGAATGCAAGTGCACGTGCAATAAGCAAAATGCTCCTCATTCGGCAGCGGAGAGAGCAAGTTGGCAAGAAAAATCCCGACGGACCCTTTACCTCGTAGCTCTTCGGCATCGATGAGCTAGACGAATTCCGGCGCGGGGTGGAGCGAGTTGGCCGACCCGACCACAAGAGACAATGTGTCCACTTTGGGTTGGTTTTGCTTTGATTTGAAAGATATACCTCGTAGTGCTCTTCGACACCGATGAGCTAGAGGAATTCCGGCGCGGGGTGGAGCTAGTTGATCGACCCGGCCAGAAAGGACAAGGTGATAACGTACCTCGTAGAGCTCTTCGTTATCGATGAGCTAGAGGAATTCCGGCGCGGGGTAGAGCTAGTTGGTCGACCCGACGAGAAGAGACAATGTGACGCCCTGTTGGCGCCAGTCCGCGCGGCCGACCTATCCCGGACAGGTAGTACCAGGGAACCACAGCCGCATCGATGTCAGCCAAGACAGGGGCAGAAGAGGCAGGAACCTACAGAGTGCTCATTCCGCGATCCACACCGTTGCCCATGGTGGGGCCGACCAGCCAGCGAATCCGAAAACCACTCACGAGTCTGAACCACGATGATAGGACACGCCTGCCCAAGCGTCAGTACTGCTGCCATCGGGTAGCGGGCGAAGGCTGCGGAGGTACGCTGCAGCCGCAGCCAGCTTGAAGGCGTAGAAGTGTAGCCAAGACTGGACCTGCCACAAATAGACCACAATGAGAGCCGGTGAGCTGCAGGTACCAGAACCGCCCACACACTCCGCGGACCGCTCCACAGCTGGGGGGGGCCGGCGTGTCGTCATCGTACCGAGTGCAACGTTTACGCGGACGGAGGGCAATTTGTTTTCCACACAGAACTGTCGTTGAACACTTCCTTGGAATGCGACGTCCACCGTTGTGGGTTCCTGCTGGCTAGAAAAAGATGGTGAACGAATCCTTTGCCAAACGGGGCATCGAGTTGCTGGCCCGCCAGGCGCTGGTCATTCAGGGGGCGGTTTCTCCAGTGGTGAAGAATCGTTAAGGGGACTCGTGGGAAGAGACTTGGAACGGGAAGGCGTGTTACAGCATCGATGATGCTTTCGGGAATTACTGTGGCCCTACGCCTACTGCGACGCCTCCTCTATCAGAATGAAGACCACGTAATATCCTTGCAGTAACTCAGGGAAAACCGCAGCCGCAGCGCCGGCCCGCTCAGATTCCGCACTACGATACTTAATCCTGATATCACCGCCATTGGCCGCCTAGGAACGCGAAGATGACTTACGAATGTGCCGACCATTTCTACCACCGCCACAGACCAGTCCCGCTCTTCCCACCACCACGACTATATCACCGTGGACGCCATCATCGCTACAACAACCTCACCGCCACCGGCAAAACTCGTACCACCTCTTTCTACGCTGTTCGCTTCGTTGGAACGACTTGCTATGAGCGGCGAAGCTCTCGGAATCAACGCTGAACATGGAAACAATCAAGCTTACCATTCGTCATCAGCGTACGTACTATTTTCCTCTGTGATGCCGCCGTCGCACTCGTCATGATGGCGGGGCATCCTTCCCTCGTACCTCCTTCCATCGCCCTTCCTTCCCTCGTCCCTCCTTCCCAAATATACCTCTTTCTGGCCGCTCATGACCGTTTACATCACTCTTCTGGACCCCGCAAGGTTCGCGCAGCAGCAGTTGGGTCCCTCGGACACGTAGGCCATAACGCTCTACCCCCCCCGACCGAGCCTTCACTGCAAGGGGGGCATGGACACGGAAGGGAAAAGGATGGACGAGGGAGGACTGTGGGCAAAAGCGGAAGGAGAAGTAGGAGGGAATGCCCAAAATGACGGTCAAGACTCGTCAGGATCATCCTCGTCATTGTCGCTGCCGCCGTCGGCCACGCCGGTCCCATCCGAGGCCTCCAGGTGCACGCACGTAGAGCGATGGCACGGATACAAGGGTGCTGCTGCTGAGCTGAAGATTGGCAGCTTGAGCAGAAATAGTGAGCGCAAGACAGGCGACGCAACGCAGGCGCGGGACCCCCAAGGCGCCAACCAGGGAGGCTCGAGGCTCCCAGGGGGCCTCGTCCCTCGTCCAGCCCCCCGGGGTCCTCTTTTCCCCCTTTCCTCTTTTCCCCTGTCCTCCTCCCCCCCTCGCCCCCTAACCGTCCTGGTATTCCTCCTCCTCCTCCTCCTCCTCCCCCTCCTCCTCCCCCTCCTCCTCCTCCTCCTCCTCCCCCTCCTCCTCCTCCTCCTCCTCCTCCTCCTCTCCTCCTCCCTCCTCCTCCTCCTCCTCCCTCCTCCTCCTCCTCCTCCTCCTCCTCCTCCTCCTCCTCCTCCTCCTCCGCCCGCCTCCTCCTCCTCTTCCTTTTTCGCTAAAGCAACCTCAGCGAGAAGCTGTGGCGCTTATGATATCACGGAAAAGGTGCAAGAACGACTCGGGTCAAAGAAACCTAGCGGGCGCCGCGGAAAATGTGAAAACAAGCGCACAGGAACAGATTAGGAATGAGAGTAGGAACCCGCCAAGTGTGACGACACTCACCTTGGTAGGAGCCCGCCTCCTCCTCCTACTCTTCCTCCTCCTCCTCCTCCTCCTCCTCCTCCTCCTCCGCCTCCGCCTCCTCCTCCTCTCCTCTGTGTACCCGTTTTCCCCAAGCCCATATGTGCGCATCCGATGTATAACCAAGTGAGAACAAGTAGGCGCAAGCAGTGCAATTCGTGGGCTCTTACCCTGAGATTTACATATAAGAGACATGGGGTTCGCGTCTGTGTAGAAAAACCTGCTGTTACAGTGCTGCCGAAGAGCAGGCACAACTACTGTGCAATTGGGTTGCTGCCCGTAGCAAGAAAAAATGGCTCGGCACATGCATTGTTGGATTGGTGCCCCGAGTGGAGGAAGGGAGGTCTCTTGTCAAAGAGGAGAAGCAGGGATGAGTGTAGTCATGTAACAAACACCTGCGCCAAGCGTTCTATGGTTTTGCGGTTCACCCCAAACCTCCTTGGGCCCACGACCCCCGTGATGCTTGTCAGTTCTATTCGGGATAAGCACGCAACCGCAGCACACGAAGGGGCGTGTTATAGGCTGGCCAGGTTGGGTCGCCTGTTTGGCAGCCTAGGCTACTGAGCGTGCGCTTGACGGCTGGCCTCTGTCTGACGGGGCACGCCCTGCCCTGTGGGCTAAGAGTCCCGAGACGAGGCCCTGGAGCAGCAGGCAGGACGGCATCTCGAAGAGGAGGTAGAAGGGGAAATACAGGGCAAGCGGTGTTAGCACGTCGGTCTGCCAGGCGAGCTTGGACATGCAGAAAGAAGCGGTACGTGTGCCGTCCCCACCCCACCCCCTCCTCCATCATGTAACCCATCCTCCCAGTGTCCATACGATTACATGATTCGGCTGTATATAGCCATGAAAAAACCGAGTTAGGTGCAAGTAATGCAACTTTGGCGTTGCTACCCTTAACTTAAATGTAAGAGACATGGTGTCACAGTCCCTGAAGAAACAATTGCTGCAAGAATGCTGCTGAGGAGCAGGCAAAGCTACTGTGCAATTCTTGGGTTGCTACACTCAAGCAAGACAGTGGTTATGGTATGCATTGTTGGGCTGCGGCCCTATGTGGGGGGAAGGTAGGTCACATAACATCTCGAAGGAACGATCGTCAGAGAGGAGGCCGAGTAAGCAAATAGCAGCGACGGGTAAGAAATAAGGGGGTAGGGGCCGCGGGCAACCGAGAGCGAGGAGCACCGAAATCCTGTGCAACCAGAGAATGTGCAGGATGTCAGTAGTCCGCAGCAGTCGGCAGGGTGCGGCCCTCAGGGTGGGGGGGGAGGTGGTTTAAGTTAAATAGCTCGGTCGGTCATCCGACCTGTTCAAAAAGGGGCACGGTGGGAGAAGGGAGTGCGAGACGAGACGACAGCAGGAGTTGGGCTAGCCTGTGTCGGCTGCCTGTTAAAACTGCACGGTGTGCTGCGTTGGCTTGGCTTGCTGTCGTGAAAGTACAGTGGACGCTGCATCTTAAAAAGAAGTCACGTCCTGGGTGGTGACCCCAAGGGAAAACTGGACAAGGTGAATCCGCAGCGCAGGCAATCCGAATGAAATGGGGTCACACCATGGATGGGGACCCTAAAGGTAGACTAGCAGGCCGCTCTGCGGTTGATCGGGAGTTTCTATGTATAGAAGAAGGGGCGTGCGCTTCTCGGCGAGAGGAACATGATCGAGATGTGAACAAGCGTGAGGATCAAGAGGGCGAGGCTCGCGAGGGGGAGGATCAGGAGAGTGAGGGTAACGCGAGTGAGGATCAGGCGAGCGTGGAGCAGAAGGCCAGGAGAGCGAGAATGGCATAAATGAAAATCAGGAAGGTGACGATCGGGCGGGCGTGGCGCCCCCCGCTGCCATGCTGGCGATCTCCACCTCCTCCTCCTTACCCTCCTCCTCCTCCTCCTCCTCCTCCTGAACCTCCTCCTCCTCCTCCTCCTCTTCCTCCTCCTCCTCCTCCTCCACCTCCTCCTCCTCCTCCTCTTCCTCCTCCTCTGTCTCCTCCAAGTCCCTTCGCCCTCCTCCACCTCGTCCTCCTCCTCCTCCCTCCCCTCCTTGTCCTCCTCGTCACCCCTCCTCCTCCCCTCCGTGGATTTCCCGGATCTCGCCTGAAACGGAACAAGGGGGCCCAATCTCTGAAGGCCTCCTTGGTGGAGCTCTGGGGTCAGATTTTTCTGAGGATGTCCCATGTGAAAGCGCCGGCTTGGAATTCGTCGCCAGACTCGCCGGATTTCCCGAATCTCGATGGAACATGAACGTGGGGGCCTCTGGGCCTCCTTGGGGACGCTCTAGGCGCCGGTTTTTCTGAGAATGCACGCGAGAGCGCCGGGTTGGAATTCGTCGACAAATTCGCCGGATTCGCCGGATTTCCAAGATCTCGCCGAAAACGGAACAGGGGAGCCTCTGAGGGCCTCCTTGGGCACGCTACGAAGGCCAGTTTTTCTGTGGATGTCCCACGCGAGGGCGCCGGTCTGGAATCCGTCGCCGGATTCGCTGGATTCGCCAGATTGCCGGGATCTCGCCGGAAACGGAACAGTGGGGCCTCTGAGGGCCTCCTTGGGGACGCTCCGGGGCCCGGTTTCTTTGAAGATGTCCTACGCTAGGGCGCCGGTTTGGAATTCGTAGCCAAATTCGCCAAATTCCCCAGATATCGCCAGAAACGGAACAGGCCCAGGGGGCCTCGACAGCCTCCTTGGGGAGGCTCCGGGGGCCGTTTTTTTAGGATGTCCCGAGCGAAGTCGTCGATTTGGAATTCGTCGCCGAATTCGCCGGATGTGCCGGATCTCCCGGATCTCACCAGAAGCGGAACAGGGGGGGGCGTTCGGCGGGGCCATTGCCTGTCGCGCCGGGGGTCAGGATGACGTGACTTCCACAGAAACTCCCTCAAACTAGGTAACGTTGGCCAGCCAAGCTGGTACATCCGCACTAGCTGTGCTGCTGGTTTATTGAAAAGGGAGGACATCCTGTATGACAGGGGCCTCCAAATCTGGACTGGCAATTCTTGGGCTGCTACACAAGGCTGTCGCTGTTAACCCCGCACCGACTTGATTGCTGAGGGCTCCCAAACAGCCACCAGGCTCGTCAAAAGGGCAGGAGAAGGGATGTCAGCATCAGCGAAGTCATCGTCTGAGAAGGAGAGCGGGAGTGTCGACCACGATGCGCGCGTTGAACTGCCTGGTCCAGTTTACATGCCAGAAGGTCAGTAGACGATGTTATGCGGTAGTTGGCGTACTGCTGGTGATCGTGGTGGATGTCGTGGTGCGCTGCTGTGGTCAGTCTGTACCTAATTTGCTCCGCGGCCACTGTCTTCGTAGCCCATCGGCTTGGGCTTGGGTGGTGCCCTGTAGAGCCGCACCATCGGCTTGGGTGGTGGCTCCTTGTAAGGTACCTCTGGAAAGTAGCTGTTGTGGAGGCTGGCGAGGAGGCGTTCGCACCGTGTCCGATTTGAGCGGAGCTTGTCGATATAGCTGTAAAAGGTTGGGTCTCCTGTGCTGTGTATGAGGATGATGCGGCGGTTATAGATGAGGATGTGCTGGCCGCCTCGTCTCGCTGCCGTGTTGTGTGCTGCTATCACCTGGCCTGCGTGGGTTGGGAAGTGCGCTTGTAACGGGGCGTACGTATGGGGTGCCATGGTGTTTTTCGGTACCTCCTGTATCCAGCGATGTGTCATGATTTCTTCGGGTGGTGGGCAGATGAGTGGTATCTGGAGTACAGGAACTGGTGGGTGCGCTGGTACGGCGCATCTCATGGTAGGCTTCGGTGAATCGACGGTCAATGCTATGGAAATGGCACTTTCAACGCCAGTTCTTCGATCCGCTCCAGCCGCGGCGGCGATAGCTAACCGCTCGCGCGTCAAAGCGCGGCCGTCAGCGGCACCGTCAACCTCGAGATTCGCCACTAGCGAGTCCGAGGTGCTGTTTTGCATATCCTGTGTTTGCACAGGCGCAATGCGTTGGCGGGCACAGCTTCGCTAGCACGCGGCGACTTGCCGCTTCGGCTGATAACCTCTGCTTGGGGATATTTCAGCCACTGGGTCAAACTCTCCTCATCAAAACCTTATCGGTCGTGGGCCCTGGTTCGCTTATGAAGGCGGCCAGGTTCCCATCAGCTTTTCGGGCTTGCGTCCAGCCGCGACTCACGAGGACGCCCCAGGAAGAACATAACAAACTGAAGCAGTTTGCAATCGCTTCGCTCGGCGGAAGCGACAGCGGCGGCGGCAACGACTGCGATGGCACCAGCGATGGGCCCGCGACCACCCGAATTCCCGACGGGAATACTGACATTTTTTGAGCTCAAAAACAAGCGCGCGCCAAAATCAAATGGTAACACGCAGTTGGTGGCAGCCGCGTGCAAGAAGAAGGGGCGCTGCGCTAGGCGAGCGGATATGTAACATGCACGCACACACACACACACACGTCTTTCCTCCTCCAACGGTCGTCGCGAAGCGCCTAACCGGGTCACGCTCATTCGAATTCCAACCTGGCGTGAGCAAGTAGGTGGACTGGGCGCAAGCAATCGCGTGCAAACAAACGCCGAGGCGCACATGCACGTGGAAGAAGCCGGCGCGGCCATGCAATGCCAGGAAAGGCCATGTCGACGGCTAGCTGGAAGCAGAGGCGAAGGTCGCGCGGCGAGAATAGAGAGAGTCAGCACTTCGGCGCGATGCGCAGCAAACACCACACACACAACCAATAGCATAGCATAAGCAGCAATATCAACAACAGCAGCAGCAGCAGCAACAACAACAACTACAACAACACCACCACCAACAACAACACCACCAACCACCACCACCACCACCACCACCACCACCAACAACAACAACAACAACAACAACAACAACAGCAGCAGCAGCAGCAGTAGCAGCAACAGCAACAGCAACAGCAACAGCAACAACAACAACAACAACAACAACACCAACAACACCAACAACAACAACAACAACAACAACAACAACAACTACTACTACGGCTACTACTCCTACTACTACTACTACTACTACTACTACTACTACTACTACTACTACTACTACTACTACTACTACCACAACAACACCAACACCACCAACAACAACAACAATTAAACAACGAACAATAGCTATCTGGCCGCATGCCATTCAACACGTATATCCGAAACTCTCGGTACACGTTTTTTCCGCTTTCGATGGTACCCCTTTGGGGGCATATCTTCCTTACCTGGTACGTGCTTTTTGCGCCGCCGATACAACAGGGGAAGAGAGGACGAAAGGGGGAGGGAGAAGGATGAAGCACGAGAAATTAGCAGAAGGGGGGCTAGGAGCAGAAAACACGTGGCAGAACCAGATGGGCAGATCGAGCGGGCAGACCCTAGAGGGCGGGTCGGGAAGGCGGGCCGGGCCCAGGCGGCCAGGTCGAGCAAGCGGGTTGTTCAAGCGTGAGTCCTGCATGAAATGCGAGGAGGTCTAGAGCGATTGCGCGAATTCGAGGTTCCCAAGGAAATAATGGAAACAAAAGAAAAAACCAAAGCGAGCGCGTGAATTCCTGAGTGTCGAGGGCGCGGCGTCTGCATAAATTGCAAAGGAAATCCCACGCGAGAGCGCGACTCCTGCATAAATTATGAAGAAGTCCCGCGCGAGCGCGATTTTGGAATACCTCGTGAGGAAGTATCAGGCGGGAGCCGCTGTTGTTATATAACTCGGGGGCCAGGAGCTTGAGAACGAAGACTTTCCTTGATAAAAAACCGGGTGAGAGCCCTGGGAGGAGCACTTTCATTAAAAAAAACGCACTCTGCACTGGTGGGGGAGATCAACAACAATGGTTCTTCAAGAATGAAAAATTCAACAACAACGACAGCAGCAACAACAACATAACGACACAAACCATGGCCTTCGAACATCGGAAAGAGAAATGCCGATCCGAGAGCAGAAAATGCGTGCAGGAGCCTCGGTCCTCGACCCGCCGGGCGCGTCTCGCGGTGGGCGTGCTGAGGGGCGCGCGGGCCCGCCTCCTCGGTGTCGCGCCTCTCGGGGAGGGAAGGGGCGGACGTACGGTGCACGCGCGGGCGGTGGGAGCCACTTCTTGCGTGTCTCCCGTGGGTCAATTCGTGAGCTCCTCCTCCCCTCCGCGTGCCCATTCCTCCAGTAACTACTGCTCCTTATCCTCCTCCCCCTCCACCACTACCTCCTCCTACTCCTGCTGCTGCTGCTTCTGCTGCTCCTGCCATTCCTGCTCCTCCTCCTCCTCCTCCTCCTCTTCCTCCACCCAAGCGTCAACAAAAGCCGAGGCACAAATAACACTGCGCGCAAGCACTCTGATCAGCACGAGGACGAAGACAGTGGATGGAGCACGTCGCCGTGAACCAACTACTCAGGGAGGAGGTGCCACGGCGCTCAGCGCACCGCCCAGGCCCTCCGACGTGGGGCCGTCTTGGGACCCTGTTGGGCCGCTTTCGGACCCTCTCGTTGGAGCGACCCTGCGGGCCCCTGGGGCCGTTGATCGAAAAGGCCAGAAGACAGCAACAAAAATGTTGAAAAACGGTGGCCCTCTCGACCCCGCCACGGTGGCGGCGCCACCACTGGAGGCTCTGCCACCCGCACGCAGCCGGCGGCCGAGTCGCTCCAAGGCGCAGCGCCAGGCCCAGTGCTGCAGGGCAGGAGCTCCGGCGACCGAACACACGCTGCGCTGCATCGCCGAGCTCACTGGCCTGTGGACTCGCGGCCAGGATAAATATTGGTATCCACGACATCGCGGGCAGCGCCCCCGGGCAGCGACCCCACGGGGATCACCCGCGCGGAGCGTATCCATGCGACCGCGCATCCACTGGATCGCGACGGCGTGGATGTGGATATGTGCACCGTTTGTGATGGACGGCAGTCCTCCACGCTTGCAGCAGCTGCTGGGAAAACACTTCAGGATCGCCGAGGCAGAAAACGATGCACCCCGGGAAACTCAGGATGTCGCCGATGAGCTGTACAAGGTCTTTAAGGGCTGGGCCAGGGACTCCATGGACCAGGAGAACGCTTCCGAGTGCTGAGATCTCGGCCCCTCGGCCGTCGTACCCCCTTCGGCCTCAGGCCCAGCTTTTATACAGCTTCCTCAAACTTCTGTCGGTCTGGTCTCTTCGAAGCACCTGGGTTCTTCCAGGGGTGGAACACGCCCATCTCCCCAGCACTCTGTGCCACAGCGCGTCCCATGTCCCACGTATGCATCCTCACCTTTCGCGCAGAGCGGTGCATCGGCCGAGGCAGCTTTTGCCCACAACCCCGGCCTAGGCCCTTTTCAGCAGGTGTTCATGCCATGGTTGTGGAAGTAGCCGCTTTCGAAACAGTCCAGAATTGGAACGTATCGGCGGTACCCCCTCCGACCTAATCACCCTGGACATGCCCCAGACTTTGCCGCAGGAGGCTCGGCCATCAGCGTCTACTCTGCAAGCGCCTTCGGCTCAGGCAGTTACCCCAAGGAGACAGGCGGCATTCACGCACATCTCGTGCAAAACGGTGGCCCCGCCGAGCACGAACTCCTTCCTCCACCAATCACCGGGCTCCCTTGGCAGCTCCTGCAGCAGGTGGCCCAAGACATCTTACTCCTAGACCCGCAGTCCGGGTTACGCAGCACCCTTCGAGCGATCCGCCCACAAGTGTCGCCACGAACATTACGTCCATATCCCTCCCTCCCTCCCTCCCTCCCTTCCCTCCCTCTCCCCCCAACCCCTCCTCATCACGTCCTCCTCCTCTGCTGAGTATATGCCCTCTTCGCTGGCCAAACGCCCATTGCATGGTCCGATCCCGTGGCACTGCACACCGCTGTTCCCAGTGCTCAGTGCCTGCCCTCCACACGAGCGCACGTACAGAAACGGGTAAGGCACCGGCCGCCCCCACAGGTATCTTGCTAGGATTAGACGTGGAGGTGCCTCCTCATCATCCCCGTCCTCCACACATTCCTTTTCCTCCTCCTCCTCCTCCTCCTCCTCCTCCTCCTCCTCCTCCTCCTTTTTCTTCCAACCCTCACCATCCTCATCATAATCCTACGATTCTCCTGGAAACATGCATAAACGTTGCAAGAGAAGGAGAGAGGGAGAGGGATGGAGGGAAAGAAGAGAGAGAGAGAGAGAGAGAGTGAGGGATGCACGAAAAGAGAAATTAAGAGATATGGATGTGTACTCCGAAGAAGACCGATTGAGACGACTGCAACGCTCCCTCTCGCCCGGCCTCTACCCGATCAAAACCGATCCCCGGCCCCCATCCACGTGTCCGTTCTGACCCAACTTTCGAAGAATCTCCAGCGAAGGGGCCGAGAAACTTGCAGAAAAAAACAAAAGAAACGGGACACGCAAGGGAAGCCCGCCGATGCTTCGACTGGCCCTGCTCCGATGTGGCAAAAAGGTTTTTGAACTCAAAGTAGCCCAAATATTGGCTCAAGAAACCAAGACCGCTCAAGAAGCCCAGCCCGGTTGTAACCCAAATTCTATGTATCTCTTTTCCGCTCATTTACGCTCCCCCCTACAAGTCCACACCACACTGATGTTTTCTGCCTCCGAAAAGCGCGCGCCAGGTACACCTGCCCAGAATTTGTTCAAGCAACACAGGATCCACAGTCCGTTACAGGATATGGACGGCCTCGACGATGCTGGGTTCGCCACTACATTACAGCAACGATTTCAAGATCAATTGGCTGGCACTGAAAGCTGCAGCAGGGGAAGGGAAAACAATAAATACATGTATTTTTTATTGATTGTTTTATGTATATAAACTCTTCGGGAAGTACTACTGCTACCATCGACGACATCCAGAACCTCATCAAAGACGAGTTCGCCCCGATCAAGCAATATACATCGGCAGTCGAACTACACGGGACCTCCCGCCGATATCTTCACGATGCCACCCGACCACTCAGAGAAAATCGACGAGATCGGAAACGAGCTCGAAGAAACATAAATACGTGCGGCCACCGTGGACAACGAGATGAACAAGCGCATCGAGAAGATTGGAAACCACTTAACGCTACCGTCAACCGAAATCCCAAGATAATGTTCAGCAGTTCCGCAAGGCACGGCAACCGCTTACCACTATCATGGCAAACGTGTTACCACACCGGTCACTGGCAACCTTGTCGGCTTCGACCCCATCGCCACGGCATGCACAGATATCAGAAAGCAAGTATCTTCAATGCAAGCCCCAAGCCCGAAAAGTATGGATGCAAAATGGAAATTCGAATATATTGCATTTGCCGGGTTCGTCAGCATGCTCGACCGAGATACAGCGGTCGTTCTTCTACGCAGCGGTGGCCTTCAACATGGGAATAAATTTGTTTGGGCAACCCAAGACAGAGAACCAGACGACCGCGCGGCCCGTAAATATTGCTCCGGGGTGAAACACTTATTCAAAAACGGCTTGCTGAGTCCATGCAACATCAGGGTGTCCGAAGAAGCGCCATACACACTAGAAGTTGGAAAGGAATTGGCTTTGACGGCGAATGTACACATCAGGGCATTCGAGGTGTGGGAAGATAGCTGGCAGGCTTTGCAAAATCACCCGAAACTTGCAGAATTGACAACAACACGCAATGAAATCATTCATCGAGCAGTTCAAGGGAAAAAGGGCGGAGCAAAAGGAGCGTCCAAAGGCGCGGCGCCAAGATAGGACGCACAGCAAACATTGGCCACATGTTCCACGTCACGGAATTGCCTGCCCGGTGCCAGACCTGATGTTTGAAAACATATTACTATATTTCGCGATGTCCGCGCCGAGCATCAAACAAATTTGACATCGATGCACGTTCGAACGTTGACCCCATTTCTACATCATCGACTCCACTCTCGAACTCCGCCCCGGCTTCGCTGGGAGAGGGCACAAGCGCGGGCCCCCCGACAATTTCACCCACGCCACCCTCGCGTCCAACATTTTCTTCGCGACATCCCCGCGGGCGATGCCCCGCCAGCACGCGCGCGCATGAGCGTCAACGACGACACCAGCGCCGAAGGCGACAATGTATCATTGGAGCGTATTTACGACGCGCACAGTTTTGGCCCATTGTGAAAGCGTTCAAAATTTAACAACGTCGACGACGATGCAATTCCCGAGCTCGGCCCTGTATCTACTTTTCGCAGATCGGCCAAAATGGGCAAAGATACCATCGCGGACAGATAATTCATAGACAAACAGCGCACGATTACATGTTCGAGTAACGCTGCGCCCTCCCTGGCGCCCTCGATTCCATCGCCCCGCCTTGCAGACGTGCCGGGGTTGGTGAATCTACCAGCGTTGACCTCCGCGAGCTCCTGCCCCCCATTCCCCTCGAATACCTCCCAGATAGAACGCGCAGAGACGGTCGCGCACCCCGCGCCACATCAACCGCATCGGCACTTGGAATTTGGAAGACCTCCGATCAATTATTTAACTCGACGACCGTATCACGAAGCGCAAACTTGCTTCTGGCACAGGAAAATCATGTGGAGCAGGCCCGCAGACGCTCGCCTCATCCCCTCTCCTCCGCCCACGCGCCTCGGCGCCCGCTTCGCGGGCGCGCGGCCCTCGGCGCGCCGGCCCGCTTATTCCAGAGCGGCGGAGGTATGTCTCGGCGCGGCCCCTGCGCCCTCAGGCCACGCGTCGCGCCGCTCGGCCCAGCTCGTCCGTGAATCCGTGGGATCCCGGCGCCAATGGCGCAGCGGCGCATAATCGCGCCGCGCTCCTCGACCGCGGTCGTCTTCTGCTGGGCCTGGCCTGCTGGCCGCAGGGCCCCCTACTGGCAACGCGTGTTCGGCCGGGCCCCCTGTGAGAAGCCACGCGCAAGGTCGCTGCCTTCTCGCGGGCAAACCCAGGGTCACTGCCTTCTCGGGGGCACACCCAAAGCCCATGTCTTTTCGCGGGCAAGCTCAAACCTCCGCGTTTCTCACTCTTGGGTCGCTGCCTTCTCGCGGGCTCTGCAAGGCTCCGTGTGACATGCCGCGCACAGGGCCACTGCCTTCTCGCGGGTAAACCCAGGGCCCCTGCCTTCTCGCGGGCACACCCAGAAGCCCTGCCTTCTCACGGGCAAACTCAGGCCTTCAGGTTTCTCACTTTCGGGTCGCTGCCTTCTCGCGGACAACGCCAAGCCCCCTGCGAGGGCACGTGCAGGGTCATTGCCTTCTCGCGGGCAAACCCACGGCCCCTGCCTTCTCGCGGGCAAACCCAAGCCTGTCGGGCCCGCTTTCGGGCCCCTGCCCTCTCGCGGGCACCAGGGTCCCTGCATTGTCGCGGCGAAACCAAGCCTCTGGGGCTTCTCTCTCCCAGGTCGCCGCCTTCTCGCGGGCAGACTCAAGCCTTTCCGGTTTCCGCCGCTGCCTTCCCGCGACGCACCCAGGGTGCCCACTTCTCGTTGGGTCCCCAATGTGGTGCGGCGGTTTCCGTGTCCCCTTTTTTTTGCCCACCCACGCCACCCTCGCGGCTTTCGCCGGCGCCTTGACTTGGCGGGGACTCTCGGGACGAGGTCCAGGAGGCTCCAGCCAGGCAGCGCTTTCCCCACGCCCCTTGCTGGCGCAAGGGCGCCGGCTTTGAGCCACGCCTGAAGCTCCGCGAAGGCCATTTGCGGAAGGGCCCTGGGCCTTCGGACGCCATTCAGAAGAGCGGACCAGGCTACCAAAGATGATTTTCCCGTGCATGATCTATCACGACATGAACGTCTTGTGCACTCACGACGTGCACGGGGCTGAGTACTGCATGACAAATGATTTCATGATCTTCTGATCTGGCAAATTTGATGTTGAAACTCGCACCTACGCAAGTTTGGAATCCTGGCCTGCTCAGACAGGCTGGCCACGTTCCGAATAAAAGGTTCGGAAGAGGGATGCTGACATTGATCACAGCATATGCCCCTCAGAGCGGCCTGGACTACGAGACGCGCCAAGCCTTCCATTACGAGTTACAAAACCTCTTCTGGGCTACGAGTACGCACAATACGACCATGGCCTGTGGGGATTTCAACGCGTAACTTCTGCGGCAAGGACCGAGAGAAAGGACACGATCGGGGCCCATGTGTTCAAAAACCTCTATGGGATTCCCCATCACAATGATCATCACAATGAGAGTGCCAGTGCACAATTATCTAACCGGCAATTGTTTTTGGAAACTAGCGTGGCTTACGACCTCGCCATTGCGAACACTTTCTTTGTCCGCCCCGACTCGATGAAAGTCACGTACCAGAATTTGGGACTCAATCAAATTGATAACGACGTCAACTTTCTCTCAAATGCCAGTAGATCATGTGTTACGCCATCAAACAATGGTCGACACCATCACGCACTGTTGGAGCAGCCGCAATGACGCCTGACATTGTCGGCGTTCCCGTCTGGTTGCGGGCATGCACATAGAGTTCGAAACGCAACAAAAGCAACGAAAGCAGAAAGTGGACATACAGACTTTAAGCGACTTGGACACACGAAGCAGATTGACGAACGCATTTGTAAGCGCAATGCTACCTCCCTCTTCCCTCCTTCCTCATCCCTCCTCCCTCCTCCCTCCTCCCTCCCACAGAAAGCCGCAAACAACTTGGACAACGCAGCAGCCGATCTACAACATGCATTTGCTGAAGCTGCAGCTGTCTTGCCGGTTTCGAGATCTGCAGCGGAACACCCATGGACGAGCCAAGGTACACTCAACTTGATTGCCGAATGTAATGCTTACCGGCGAGCTGGAGATCACGATAATGAGAAACAACTTCACATATTGATCAGAAAATCTGGAAAGAAAGACAACGGAGCATGGTTACACTATCTTACCTATACGACCACCCGTCGGGTGATAAGGAGGTTCGGGGGGGGAGGAACCAACGTCTCACTCGATCGGTCTCACTATCGATATCACTATCGATCTCACTATCGGTCTCGATCGAACGATCTCACTCGATCGATCTCACAATTGATCTCACTCGATATATTCCATTCGATCGATCTCACAATCGATCTGACAATCGATCTCACAATCGATCTCACTATCGATTTCACGATCGATCTCACAATCGATCTTATAGTCGCTCTCACTATCGATCTCACTCTATCACAATCGATCTCACAATCAACGTCATCATTATCATCATCATCATCATCAACATCATCGTCATCAACGTCATCAATATCATCATCATCATCATCATCATCATCATCATCATCATCATCATCATCATCATCAGCATCATCATAGGGACACCATCACCATCATCATCACCACCTCATCACCATCATCATCAACATCATCATCACCATCATCATCATCGGGACACCATCATCGTCACCATCGTCATCATCATCATCATCAGCATCATCATCAGCATCGGGCCACCATCATCATCATCATCAGCATCAAAACACCACCACCATCATGATCATCTCATCATCATCATGAACAGCATCATCAACATCATCATCATCAGCAACATCATCATCATCAATATCATCATCGTTATCATTATCGGGACGCCATCATCATCGTCACCATCATCATTATCATCATCACCACCACCATCATGATCATCATCATCATCATCATCATCATCATCATCATCATCATCATCGGGACACAACCATTATCATCAACATCATCATCACCATCATCATCACCATCATCATCATCATCATCGGGCCACCATCATCAGCATCAGCATCATGACCTCATCATCGTCCTCATCATCAACATCTTCATCTTCATCTTCATCATCATCATCATCATCATCATCATCATCATCATCATCATCATCATCATCATCGGGACATCATCATCGTCATCATCATCAGCAACATCATCATCGGGACACCATCATCAACATCACCATCATCATCATAATCAACAGCATCATCATCAATCTCTTCATCACCATCATCATCGGGACACCAGAATCATCATCATCATCATCATCATCATCATCATCATCAGCATCGTCATCGTCATCATCATCATCATCATCATCATCATCATCTTTATCATCATCATCAGCATCATCATCTCATCATCTCATCATCGTCACCATCATCAGGATCCTCCACATCATCATCATCATCATCATCATCGGGACACCATCATCATCATCATCATCAGCAACATCAGCATCATCAACATCATCATCATCGGGACACCATCATCATCAACTTCGTCAACATCAGCATCATCATCATCATAACCATCATCATCGGGACACCGTCATCATCACCACCATCGCCATCATCATCATCATCATCAACATCATCGACATCATGATCATCATCATCATCATCATCATCATCATCATCATCATCATCATCATCATCATCATCATTATCATCATCACCATCATCGGGACACCGACGGGACACCGGTGGGACACCGGCGGGTCACCGCGGGCCACCGACCCACAGAAAGTAATCATTTGATCCGGCCGCGCTTCAGCCAGAGGCGGGACACCGGCGGGACACCGCGGGCCACCGGCCTCCGGAAAAGAATCATTTGGTCCGGGCGCGCCTCAGCCGGAGGAGACTTTCTTCTCGCCCGCCCACGCAGCTTCGCCTCGCCCGCACGCACGTCACGCACGAACACGAAACCGAAACCGATTTCCCGGTAGGGGGGCTATCCGTTCCACTTCGATCTCACCCCCTCACCTCCGACTCAGAACGGGAGTTGGGATGCTGTTCGTCACTTGCGGAAACCGAAAAAAAACACAGCATGCTACTATACAGCACCCTGATGGCACTCCAGCTGGCACGGAAGAACGAGCAGACGTGATAACGGACTATTTCGAGAACGAGCACTGGGAGTGCAAATTTCGGGACACATGCCCAGATCAGAATACACCTTTGGGTGACACACTTCCTGTGGACGCGTCTCCTTTGAAGCCAGTGCTGCAAAACTTAAGAAAGGGAATGCAGCAGGCCCCGACGATATCCCGCAGATTTCTGGAAAATCTTGGGGTCAGATATTACTGTGTGCGACATCTTGTTGGACATGGTTCAGACGTGCTGCAAACACAAATCGATGTCAGAAGTATGGAGACGCTGGCATATGGGTTTACTTATCAAAAAGGGAAGTGCGGCCTTACGGGCAAACTGCAGGCCGATATCATTATTACCCGTGGGATATAAAATATTAGCAAGACTTCTACACCAACGCCTGGTTCAGGGCGGAGCAGAGCATCGCTTACGACAGTCGCAGTATAGGTTCAGGCCAGGGAAAGGAACCAAAGAAGCGCTAATGCTAGTAAGGCATATGGTCGACGCGGCGCATTTGGACAATGACGGGGGGCTGTCTCTCTACTCATGCTTGATTGGACCAAAGCATTTGACAGGATTAAGCCGGACTGTATGTGTAGCGCGCTTCTCCGCTTCGGGGTTCCCGCGTTCGGCTTATAAGGTCAATATACGCGGCAAGATATGTTACTATTCTTGACCACGCTGGCACGTCACTTGAATGAAAACAACATGCAGGTATTGCGCAAGGATGCCCTCTGTCGCCCTACTCATTCATCATCGTTCAAAGCGTGATGCTAGATGGCTGTTGATATCCAAGCAAAACCGGCATTTATAGTGTCGCGTGATATCCTTTACGCTGATGGCACTCTGCCTATTTCACGACACGTTTCAAACTTGAGCGGCCTTTTGGCGGAAATTGTTGCTGAAGGGAAAGAGTACGGACTGGAATTGAACTGCGGGAAACACCGCAAATGAATGTTTGAACAGACGGCTGAATTTCCAGGCCGACCAGCGAACCTATCAAAACAGTCCGCGAAACCATCTACCTCTGGATCACTTGCGACGGGAAAAGCGGCGACAGAGGTGACCAGGCGATTGGGGGAAACGACTAAACCTTTCGAGCAATTGGACCAGATATGGGTCCACGCGTCAATTGGAAAAAAAAGGAAATACATTATAGATTCCAAGGGTGCTCAGCAAGCTCACGTACTACTCTTTGTATTCTGTATGGTTGCTAAAAACAGACAGGTCCAGATTGGACAGCCTCCATTGCACATGCTTGCGACGCCTACTTGGTATTCCCCACTCTTGTATTTCTTGTGTTCGCAACAGGAAAGTATTGCAATGAGCGTCATCGACACCATTAAGTGAGATTATGAATGAACGCCACATCGCTCTGTACAAAAGAATCGCCAGGTCCCCGGGCCCTTCCCTGATTAAAAACATATTGCGCGATGCGGATGTCATTCCAAAAAATGAGCACGCTGCCGGAGACGAGGGAGCCCGCGACATCTGTGGGCGATTTCAGTGTACGATTTGTCTCGTGTATAACTCGAATGTGTCCCCCCCTCATCCTCCTCCTCCTCCCTCCCGCTCCCCTCTTGTTTCCTGCGTCGCCGTCGCGATGCGTTCCAAATTTTCGGTTTCACAATCGGGCCTCTGTATGCGCGCTATCCATATACAAGGTGTTCCTTCAATGCCATGAACAGCTGCCAATCGTGCGCTCTTCTGCCCACGCGCCCTCTGGATGCTCGGCTCAGCTATGAAATACCTATACATATATATATATATATATATATATGTATAAACGATTCCATAGAGAGAGGGGAAAAAGATAGAGAAGGAGAGAGATAAGACAAAAAAACGTTGAGAGAGAGAGAGAGGGAACGAGAAAGAGAGAGAGAGAGAGAGGCTGGAGGCAAAAAGGGCCTGAGTCTGTCGCCTTCGGTGCGGGACTCCTGACGGCGGCGGACACCGCAGCTGCAGGGCGGACGAGAGAAGAAAAGGAGGAAGAGGACGAGAAGAGAGAAGAGGAAGAGGAACGGGAACGAGAGGAGGAGGAGGAGGACCAGGAGGAGGGGGAGGAGGAAAAGGGGGAGGAGGAGGAGGAGGAGGAGGAGGAGGAGGAGGAGCAAAAGGAGGAGGAGGAGGAGGAGCAGGAGGAGATCGGATCGGATCGGAAACGCTGGCGACGATCTCAAACTCACAATCAGACGGCCTGCATCCGCAAGACTACTACCTAAAGGCAGACATCCCTGCGACGGCCGATTGGCCGAGCAACATCCTGATTTCAAACCCCGAGGCCTTTGCAGAAAAACACCCCCGACGGGCCCCGAGGCAAGCCTCATGATTGGGGGAGCGGTCCCCCAGGGCGCCTGCGGGCACATGCACGAATTGCGATTACGATCGGCGGCGGGATGGTTGCCCCCCCGCGTTTCGGGGGATGGCGGCGCCGCCGTGGCTCGTGAGCGGGCGCGGCGCACCCCAAGGCGCTGTCTTCGTCCGCCGCCGCGAGCCGACGTTCCTCCCCCCCGCCCACCAACGCCCCCGCCCCCACCCCCCACGAATATATCCCTCCCCGCCGCCCTCACATCGCGGATCAGACCGCGAGCGACGAGGGAGGCGAGGCGTGCACTAGAAGCAAGGTTCGAGGAAGGCTGAAAAGGGATCAGGGGCGCGAGGGGGGTTCGGAGAGGAAGAGGAAGGCTGAGTTGAGAAAGGCTGGGGCTCATCCCGTTCAGGTGGAGGGGGCGCCCTGCCATCAACTCCTGGACGTGATAGCAGCGACCCCGCACCAGTTCAGGTTCCAGACTATGCGCCGCCGCGCACATCTGGAACCACAGTTCTTCGATAAGCACCCATATCATATGAAGACCCCATTGAATCAGAAACTGTCTGGGCATGTGTTGGCGCAGTCGCCTGGCTAGGCAGCACAATAGAGACGCCCAAATGCATACAATCAGAATGTGCAAAGATATGCGTTGGCTTGGACGCCTGACCAATCAGCACAAATGAGACACCCAAGTCTACTGGATCATATACGATAGCGATGTGTGTGTTGGCCGAATCTGACCAGGCACCACAACGTAAATCCCCGAACCCTTCAAAACAGAAGCTGCGCGGATACGCGTTGGCCCTGAAGATGGGACGCTCGAGCCCTGGCCAGGAAAGAATAGGGTCGGCAATACACCTGCATTAAAAATACCATTCGAAACCCGGGAGCGAAGGAACCTAGAGCCCATGACCTCACTATGCCAATCCACTATCACGATGTCGTTCACCGCCTCTGGAGCCACTGCTGGAAAAGCCACTCGACCTGGCTGCGAGGCTCCGAACCCACGGGACGCTGCGCGTTGAGCTCAGTGAGCGTGCAGCACATCAGCTCCTGAAGGCCGGCTCCAGCCGCCGAGCCTGTCACGATGTGCAGCTTGAACTTCGCCACCCCCTCCGTGCACTCGCTCTACTCCCCACGCGGCACCTGGCACGAGATGTGGCGGACCATCAGTGCGATCTCTACTGGCTGTTCGTTTATATATATATATAATATAATACATACGTCTGTATATATAGTATTAGTGTTGCTGCTATTATTGTTAATATTTTAGTATTACTAGTATTAGTAGTATTAGTAGTATTAGTATTAGTATTATTATTATTTATGATTAATATTATAATTATGATTATAAGGAGTAGTAGTAGTAGTAGTAGTAGTAATAGTAGTAGTAGTAGTAGTAGTAGTAATAGTAGTAGTAGTATTAGTAGTATTAGTAGTATTTGTTATCCGTATTCGTAATACTATTATTATGATTAGTATTACTATCATTATTAGTAGTAATAGTTTAGTGTTAGTAGTAATATAATCAGTAATATTAACAGTACTGATACTATTATTATGATTAGTAGTGTTAGTGTTATTAGTATTATTACTGGCATTATTAGTATTATTACTATTCTCAATGTAATAATATTATTATTACGATTAGTATTATCATCATCATCATTATTACTATTATACGTATTATTATTATATGTGTATATAATGGTGTCCCCGATGAGGTTGGCAGTTTTTTGGTACTGTCCGTTTTGCGACTGTTGTTTGATACCCGCCATCACGATCCAAACCCCTGTGAGCCACGGGGGGCCGGGGGGCCTGGACTGTCGAAGTCCGTCGACGGGTCGGTGGCGGCCTTCTCTTTCAGCTGCTTGACGCACTCTGTTCAGTACGTGTTGCCTTCGAAGACCGCCTGGGCCAGCCACGTCTGCTCGGAGATCAGGACGTGTCGTTGATGTGCGACTCCATGTCGGCTATGGCCCTGGCGTTGGCTACCGTCTGGTGAACCACCCACGTCATCGTCGAGCCGTCTGCCGGGTCGTCGCCGCGACGGTTGCCACCTCCTTTTCCACCTCGGCCCCCTCCACTCCCCCAGGTGTTGGTGCGGGTTGCCTGGGGCGGCGGTCCTCCTTCGGCCTCAGTGCTCTGATGCTTGCGCAGAGGGGAGAACCAAGGGGGGACGTTTTCGAGCTTCATGGTTTCGGCCATAGCGGACCCCGGGTAGTTCTGGAAGACGAATGCGCGCGTGAACGTTGTACTCGTCAACCGTCAGCAAGCTTGAGCCGCAGACACGACAAGACAAATCATCAGGAGGGGCAAAGGCACGGACCGTAGTAGCTTTGCCTCGTGGGCCCGTGGCATCGTCCGTGGCCAAGCTATCCATGGAGGTGTGTGTTGAGCCGTTTTCTTGTCCTAGAAGATATCACGGCATACGACACACTGGCTATATGGAGTAAGTGCTGGCGGTAGATTCACATTGCCATGAACACGCCGGAAATGATTGATGAACACGGCGGCCACGGGCACATATGCATATCGTCAGTACAGAACGCCTCGACCTCAAGAGCCTCGAAATCCATAAGGAACCATGGAAGTGACCTCAAAGGTCTGGGGAGCACTGCGAAGGTTACGCACGCCAATAATAACACAATATTTAGCGATGTCGAACTCGACGAGGCGAAGGAGCGAGCAAGAAGCATGGCCCCAACAATCAGCAACATCAGAGTTCCACTGGGCCCACGCGTACATTTCATCCTGGAGTCGAACGGCCCAACGATTGGTTTGTGGGCGCACGGTGTCCTCAGCGGTGAAAGCCCCCACCCCATCAGACATAGTTCCCAAGAGAACCGGTAAGTACTGCGCATGGGCAAGGGGGTGGCGAATGCAAGCCTGAGCGGAGGATGAGGAGGAGGAGAGGGAGGAGGAGGAGGAGGAGGAGGAGGAGGAGGAGGAGGACGACGACGACGACGACGAGGAAGCGGAGGAGGGTGAGGCGGAGGGGGAGGATGGGGAGGAGGAGGAGGAGAAGGAGAAGGAGGAGGAAGAGGAGGAGGAGACGGACCAGTGCAAACCAAAGACTCATCATCAATGTTGGAATGTGAACGCATGAAAATCGAACCCCGCCCCCTACACGAAGAACTTTAAACCAATTCGACCGCCAATCGACGCGTGAACTGACAGCGGAAACTGCTCGACGGTCAGCCAACGACAACGCCGACCAATCCCACACGCGCGGCGCGCTGCTGCTATGGCCATCGGCGTTTGAACTTGGCGTTGCCTTGTGCTGACACGCGGTCAACGCCCAATGCCATTGCGGATATGCACGCGCTCGTGCCGGGGCAAAAACCAAGGGGCGCGTCAACCCGCGGCGGCGCTGGAAGAACCCCGGACGGCGCCTGGGGCCCGCCGCGCACGGGCGCGCATCGACAAGTTTAGATATCCCAAGAACAAAACTCAGGCACAAAACAATAAGATGTATGGATACATAGACTCCATTTAAGATCGATCTGGACTTCTCCGAAGCGGAAAGCCTCGCGCGGGTGAGCCCCGTAAAACTCAGCTGTCTCAAGAGAAGCGCCCCCGATCTAAGTTTTTCCGTCGGCGGGGATGAGGGGGCGACGGAAGCGGGGGCGGCGGCCCTCGGCTGAGCCAGCGGCGCACCCGTGCGAGGGACAACGCCGCAGTCGCCGCAAACTGCAAACCGCGGGTGTGGCACGCGCGGCCCCTAGAATGCCAGCGCGGGCGCGGGCGCGACGAGCGGGCCCAGGACGTCGCCGCGCGCGCGGGGCCCCCCTGCGGCACCCGGCGATGGCCTCGCCTACAGGGCGCCGACCCTTACGCACATTCGCCATACATGCAGAACGTTGACATGTAAAATCCATAGTTGTGGGGGCTGGTGTCGGTTTCCCACTGTTCAAAATACACCCTCCCTCCAAACTCCGTTTTCCGAAACCCCTGCAAAGGGCAATTTCCACTGAGGGAACTGCCCCTCTGGGGACAACGGTGTGAACATCTCGAAGCGCGCCATAACATCATTCGGCGGACTTCAAGGCTACGTGTTAATATGACTCTAACGTTTGGCGATCCTGAATCTTGCCACAACACCACTCCTGGGACTCCCACGCCGCGAATCAACGTAACTGTTGCGCCCTGACAGCCCTGAATCATTCCAAAACACCGTTTCTGATACACTAACCAGGAGAAGCAGTTAACATATGGCAACTTGTTTATCTTATATATATATATATATATATATATATATATATATATATATATACATAAACAAACAATAAATATAATTATATATATAACATTGTGAAAACGGGCCGCTCTCAATCCGTTAAATTCTTACACGTGTTTAAAACGAGTGGTCGCGGCACAAAAACCAGAATGCCGTTCTGAATAAGAGACACCCTCGATCCGTGAAACTTGTTTGACATGTTTTCAAACGAATACGCAGTTCGCTGGAGTGGAACACACATGTTGAAAACAAGCTGTCGTCAATCGGCGAAGCTCTTCAAACAACGAATGTGCGCGGCGCTATGGCGAATACTATACTTTGAAAAAGAGCAGCCTTCGATCCGTGAAGTTTTTCAAAAAAAAAAAATGATAACGAATGCGCACGGAGCTGAAGCGATAACCACATTGCGAAAACGGCCCACCCTCAATTCGCGAAGATCTTGCATCTTTTTACAACCCAAACAAAAAACGGATGCGCGCGGCGCTAAAGCCAGAACCACATTTCGAAAACGACCGTCCTCCATATGAGAACTGCTGCCAAGTGTAACCATGGGGGTCATAAGTGGCAAGGAGTCCCGGCGAAACTCCCGGCCCCGGGGTGCGACTGGGAGGACTCATCTAGAAAGAAAGGGAATGGAGGAGGAGGAGGAGGAGGAACAAGACGAAGAAAAAGATGACTGAGGATGAAAAGGAGGAGAAAAAGGAAACGGAGGAGGACGAGGAGAAGGAAGAGGAGGAGGTGGAAAAGGTGGGGCAGGAAACGAGGAACTGGCGCGGACACTGGTTCGGGCACGCGGTGGCGGAAGTGGCACGTGCGCCGTGCCGTCGCCCGCCACTGCCCATGCCAAACCCTCCAGGTCCGCCTCTGCCCATGCCACCCGGCCCTCGAATGCCGAGCAGAAAGGCATACCTTCGGGACGCCCCCGTGGAGACGCCGGGTCAGACATAGCCGTAGGCGGCAAAGGGGGAGGAGCAGGAGCAGGAGCAGGCTCAGCAGCATCATCAGGAGACCGAGGAGGCGGATGAAAAGCAGCAACAGCAGCAGTTGCAGCGGCAAGCAATCGGGGAGGCCGAGGGCGGAAGCAAACAGAGAACGAGGAACGGAAGGGTGAAGCAGGCAGGCAGGCAGGCACGCAGGGAAGAGGAGCAAGAAATGAGGAAAAAAAAATAAGGAGGCAGCAGGGGGGGAGGGAGGGAGGGAGGGAGGGACGAAGGGAATGACCGCGGGACGCGAGGAGGGATGTTGGGATGGAGGGAGGGATGCAGGGGGGAGGGAGGGAGGGAGGGAGGGAAGGAGGGAGGGAGGGATGGAGGGAAGGAGGGAGGACAGAACGACAGATAGATAACAGACAAGCAGACAGACAGACAGACAGTCAGTCAGACTCAGACGGACACACAGACCGACACACAGAAACGCGCGGGACGACCAAGGACGGCCCACCAGTGGACAGCGGGGCGGCCCCTCAGGCCCAGATGAAGCAATTCAACGACTTGTAAACGTTAAAATATTGACTCTGCTGATCCGTCTTCCCATCGTCGTCTGGATCGCACAACTACCCCTGTCACGTAGCGTGGGTGCCATAGAAAAGCCACGTAGGCCCATATATGCTTGTGCTTGTTCTACGTAAGCTTCCAAACCATCTCGCCACCGCCTGCTTGGGTGAGCCAACCCAATCACGAAGAAATTGATTGCCCAATGCCGCGTCTGCTTCATGGGTCGTGCGTTTGATCCACTCTGCCCAAGGCTTTAAGGCGTCCTTTACTATGCCCACGATGTCCACCGCATACACACTTCCACGGGTGAATGAGAACAGTCTTGGTCTGACGGCGCCCCGCGACTATTGTTGAACAAGATATCCTCCGCATCGTCCTTCGTGTTCTGCGCAATGTGTCTTCCAAGTGCTTTGTACCAACCCACGTTTCGTTCCCATATACAACCGTCGTTGGTACCTGTCCACCCAAAAGGACGGAGTCCTGCATTGAGGGAACTCCTGCGAACAAGCCGAAACGAAAGTTATTACATAAATCTGTTCGGCCCACATCCTGTCTTCCAGCTCGGTCTCGCGAGGGCGGTCATAACTTACCTTCCGGCCCAAATAAGTTTGGTTTCCATCGTGAGGAATAACGTCATTGCGCATATCACCAATGTAGATACTCTGCCCCTTCGGGCGCCCACTTTCCCTGGAAACCTTCGAAACAACAGTTACCTGATTGGGATGTGCGTCCAATCCGCGTTCGCCGGCTGATGTGCGGATGTCTGGGAGCACGCCCTTGGTCTGATTAAGTGTCCCAACAAGCATGACGTCAGCAGCGAAACGCAAGGGAATGAGCCGCCACAAGGTTGTCGCACCGACTTCGAGGTTCCACCGCCTCCGCCAAGTTGTTCTGACATCGCCATATACGACTTAGTATGGCATTGAAAAGAAGGCTGGTCAAAGGGTATCCACGCCCTCGCAGTATGTGGCACGATCTGATCAATTTCTCAATTCTCATGTTCACAGCTCGGAAAACGATGAACGGAACGATCTAAGGTACCCATCCTATGCGCCTTCCCAGGTCAGCGCTTGCCAACATGCTCTCGTGATCTCCGCAGCCGAAGGCATTCTTGAACTCCATGGTGGATAGCAAAACGTCATACTGTCATTCGCAACACTTCTTGTGCAATGCTGCCACGGCGAACATAGAATGCGCCGAGCCAACACCAGCTGAATCCAGTTTGGTCCGCGCTTTGGTGTTTGGCCCAAAGCGGGGGGTACAATCCAGAGTGCAAAGAAAACAGTTTGTATAGAACCGGTATTGTTGCAGTTGGCCTGTAAATCATGGTTTTCGACGGGTCGCTGGACTTGTGCCGAAAGGTGACGACAGACTCGTTCCATGCCTGTGGTGGCAGAACCTTTGGCGATATGTTGTTGTACAGCTGCACAAGAAATAATCCAACTACGTTCCCACTATCCTTAGCCGTTCCCGCCGTGACTCAACGTGCGCCCCTGCACCTTACTCGCTTTAACTCCCAACCATCTTGTGGTGTTGGGTCTGCGTTTTGAAGAGACGGTCCCCGCGTCCCTCCCCCCCTCCCCCTCCCCCCTCCCTCCTTCTTGGCGAACCCTCACACGCATCGCGGCCCCATAGGGGAGCCCCACCCAAGGCCCCAGCGGCGCGGATCGCATGGCGGCGCCGCCAAATGCTGGCACACCCCTAACACGTTTCGTGGCCTCGTAGGGGTCTCCACCTAACGTCCCAGTGGCGCAGTCCGCATGGCGGCGCCGCCCCATGTTGGCCCACCCCTAACACGTCTCGTGGCCCCATAGGAAGCCCCACCTCAGGTCCCAATGGCGCAGTCAGCATGGCGGCGCCGCCCAATGTTGGCACACCCCTAACACGTCCCGCGGTCCCACACGAACCTCACCTCAGGTCCCACTGGCGCAGTCCGCATGGCGGCGCCGCCCCATTTCGGCACACCCCTCACACGATTCGTGGCCCCATTGGCGCAGTCCGCATGGCGGCGCCGCCACATTTTGGGACACCCCTCACACTGCTCGTGGCCACATAGGAAGCTCCACCTAAGGCCCCAGTGACGCAGTCCGCATGGCGGTGCCGCCCCATTTTGGAGCACCTCTCACACGTCTCGTGGCCCCACAGGGAGCTCCACACCAGGTCCCAGTGGCGCAGTCCGCATGGCGGCGCCACCCCATTTTGGCACACCCTTCGCATGCTTCGTGGCCCCATAGGCAGCCCTTCCTAAGGTCCCAGGTGGCGCGGTCCGCATGGCGGCGCCGCCCGACGTTTGCACACCGTTCACACGCTTCGTGACCCCATAGGCAGCTCCACCGAAGGTCCCAGGTGGCGCGGTCCGCATGGCGGCACTGCCCGATGTTTGCACACCCTTTCACACGCTTCGTGGCCCCATAGGAAGCTCCACCTAAGGCCCCAGCGGCGCGGATCGCATGGCGGCGCCGCCCCATTTCGGCACACCCCGCACACGTTTCGTGGCCCCACAGGGAGCTCCACCTAAGGTCCCAATGGCGCGGTTCGCATGGCGGCGCCGCCTCATTTTGACACACCCCTCACACGTTTCGTGGCCCCATAGAGAGCTCCACGCCAGGTCCCAGTGGCGCAGTCCGCATGGCGGCGCCGCCCCATTTTAGCACACCCCTCACATGGCTCGTGGCCCCATAGGAAGCTCCACCGAAGGCCCCAGTGACGCAGTCCGCATGGCGGCGCCGCCCTATTTTGGCACACCCCTCACACGCTTCGTGGCCCCACAGGGAGCTCCACCTAATCCCAATAGCCCTCTGGGCGTAGGTGGTTTAGGGAGTTTCCTCTTCCACACCATCCTTCTTCCCCTTCGGGGAGGGGTTTACCTGGACGGGGGGGGGGCGCTGGTCGGCAGAGCGTCCAAGATGGCCTCGGCGAGGAAGCCAAAATATCTGATTGTACTAAGGTTTTGGCCCCAGTGTGGCCTCCTGGGGGGGCGACGCTAATTCCCACCTCCCCTTCCTTGATAGATCTCCTCCAAGATGGCCCCAAAAAGCGCCCAGGAGGGCCCAAGAGGTCCCAAGATGGCCCCCAGATGGTCCCAAGAGGCCCCCAGGAGGCCCCCAAGAGACCCCCAAGAGGCCCTAAGAGACCCCCAAGAGGCCCCAAGAGGCTCCCCGAGATACGCAAGAGGCCCCCAGGACCGCCAAGAGGCCCAAAAGACGACCCAAGAGGCCCCCAAGCTCGCCATTGTCCTCCTCCTCCTCCTCCTCCTCCTCCTCCTCCTCCTCCTCCTCCTCCTCCTCCTCCTCCTCCTCCTCCTCCTCTTTTTCTTCCTCTTCCCTCCTCCCCCTCCCTCTCCTCCTCTTCCCTCCTCCTCCTCCTCCTCCTCCTCCTCCTCCTTTTCCTTCTCCTCCTTCTCGTCCTCCAAGTCCTCGCCCTCCTCCATTTCCTCCTCCTCATCTTCCTCCTCCTCCTCCTCCTCCTCCTCCTCCTCCTCCTCCTGCTCCTCCTTTTCCTCCTCCTACTCCGGCGACGACGACTCCTCCTACATCCTCCCCCTCTTGGGGTTTATGGCGGTTTACCCCGCCCCTTGCTATTCTGCATGCCCCCCCGTTTCCCTCATCACCTCCACTCCCCTGGGGTTCATTTCTGGAGGGGTTGGTGGGGATATGCGAAGCGTTTAGAATGTCCCAGTGGCGCAGTCCGCGCGGCGGCGCCGCCCCATTTCGGCACACCCCTCACACGCTTCGTGGCCCCACAGGGAGCTCAACCTCAGGTCCCGGTGGCGAAGTCCGCGCGGCGGCGCCGCCCCATTTCGGCACACCCCGCACACGCTTCGTGGCCCCACAGGGAGCTCCACCTAAGGTCCCAATGGCGCGGTTCGCATGGCGGCGCCGCCCCAGTTTGGCACACCCCTCACACGCTTCGCGGCACCATAGGGAGCTCCGCCCAAGGTCCTGCGCATCGTCATCATCATCGCCATCGTCGCCGCTCGCCCTCCGCATGCTTCGTGGCCCCATACGGAATAGGCCCCAGTGGCAGCGCCCGCGCGGCGTCCCCGCCCCACTTTGGCACATCCCTCACACGTTTTGTGACCCAGAAAAGGGGGCTCTACATCAGAACCCAGCAGCAACGCCCGCATGGCGGCCCCGCCCCATTTCGGCACTGTTCACACGCTTTGTAGCCCCATGAAGAGATCAACCGAAGGCGATACTAACAACGACGGTTCTCACAACTGCATATGGTTGGGCCCTTCGCTAAGCTAACTGTCGGATTGAAGCCCTGAGCCCGTCCAGCGCGAACTCCAAGAGATATCGTCAGAAAGACAGTTCCAGCATAATGCGTGATTGGCCGGCGTGTTGTTTACGGACGAGTACGAATGCGACGTAAGCTCAGCAAAGACATTGGCGATTGACTGCGTGTGGGTAACTACGCATAATATCAGCGTCGCCGACCATATGCCTCACAAGCTGCTTCCGCTAACCAGTACTCACCATGGGGACATTCTCGACATGGCAGGACAAATGCAGGAGCGCATCAAATATTAATGCGGCCCGTTCTCGTCGCAGTGCTCGGCCTTTCCTCGATGTGTGCTTACGAAGCGCGATCCGTTTCCAAAATTTGGCATCGCCGTACAGCGTGCCGTTGCTGATAAACGCGCCGTAATACGAATTCATACTCGCTGCGTTGCTCGCACGCAGCGAACACTGCAGACCCCCAAAAATAATTCTACATGTTTTTTACCTGGCAGATCACAATTGCCCACCTTTCTGTCGAGAAACACCGCGTCAGCACATGCATCCACGGACGCCCATGTCATGATCTGCTGTGTGGTTGTCCTCTTGTCACTCGGGCGCAGGCTGGTACACCCCATGTTCAATGACGAATTCGTGCAAGAATCCGTCACAAACGGTAAAAATTCCACACCAACCAAAATATAACCAACATGTGTGAGATCGCCACCAGCACCTGCATGCGATACCATGCGCCCCCGCCGTTTTGGAGAAAAACGCACTCGCAATGCTAAGCCGTCCGATGCAGGCCCAACAGTTCAACAAATGTCCTCTAGCAAAGGACTGCCCGAGCCCGTACACCAATGATGTGTCGTATGTGACCCTCTTCTTTGCTACCCGCTTCCACGTTTAACTCGCCCGTCAGCACGAATCGATATCGCTCACACCAAGTTTCCAAGTTAACATCCGAAAAATAATCATACGGATTCTGCACGCGCGTACCCCCCTTAACCCGAATGAAGAAAATACGCAGTCGCCAACCGCATGCGCAAAGATCCGCACACTGAATCAACAAAACACGCCATCTCAAACATTAGAGTAAAAGGCCGTACGTGGGGTACCCATCGACTGCGCATAAGAATAGCCACACCTCGTGACATGATGGCCTCCGCCCCATGCGGCAAAAACGTGTCCAACACGCAGAACAAAGCACTGTTGTTGCGTCGGCGGCTAGGCTGAATAACTGCGCTGGCGGACTAAACCGGGGCACCGTTGTAGCGAATTGTGCCACGATGCGAGAAAAAATAAAGGGTAAGATGGCAGCAGAAGGAGGGGGAAGGCCGCTCAGGGAAACGGATCACACCCGGAGCGCGTGGCGCGGCCGGCCCCGCCGGCAAGGTCTGCGGCGGCTGCTGCGCCAGGGTCCCAACGGCGACGGGGCGCATTGCGGGTGCCAGAACAACTCCACCGGGTCAAGGGTAAGATGGCCAGGGCCAACTGTTGATGGCGGCGCGTCTTCCAAGGGGTAGAGCTGGCGCGGTATGCCCAGCAAGTTGCTGGGTGGTTCAGGCGGCGGGCGGCAAGACCAAGCCCGGGGTTCCAGCCCGCGACTGCGGGCACCGCCATGGCGGCGCGCGCGGGGAGGGAGAGCGAACGGGGAGGGCGGAAGCGGACAGGGAGGAGGACGCCACGCCTGCAGAAACCCACAGGCGGGACGAAGGCGCAGGGCTGCAGCGGCGGCGCCAGGCTGCACCACCCGCGCGCGGAGGGCAACTGAGGGTGAGCCCGCCGCGAGCGGCGGCGGCCAGAGGAGCTGGAAGCCGGCAGCGGCGCCCAGAGGGCGGAAGGGCGGCTGAGGCGGTCCCCGGAGCGGGGGGCGAAGAAAGGGCGGCACCTAACCGGTGCGTGGCGATGTGTAAGTGACGGGTGGCCCCTCTGCCCGGGTGGACAAGGTGAGCCGATGTGGGACATGGGCGGCCACCACCGTCAAGGTAGACGGCAGCGGCCGCGCTTTGGCCAGCCAAAACTGTTGCCAGCCAGCGCCCCGAGCCCAGCGGGCAAGGGAGGGGCAGGCCAGGGAGGGCACCAAACTGATGCACGGCGGAAAAACGAAAGGGACGGACCCCCTGCACGGGTGGACAGGGTGGGCCGCAGGGGGGAACAAGAGTGACCACCGCCGTCAAGTAGACAGCAGCGGGCGCGCCTTGGAAGGCCAAAACTGCGGCCGAAGCCAGCGCCCCCAGCCCGAGCGGGCAGGGGGGTCGTGCGAGGGGGAACACCTAACTGGCGCACAGCGACGGAAGTATAAGAGGCTGCCCACCCGGCCCAGGTGGACAGGGTGAGCCGCGGTGGGGACGACAAGGGCGGTCACCGCGGCCAATGTGGACAGCAGTGGGTGCACCCTGGCGCGCAAAACTGCGGCCCTAGCCCGCGCCTTCGGCCCGACTGGGCGAGAGGGGCAAAGGTCAGGCACCGCGCAGGTGCCAGGCAGGAAGGGCACGGAACGGAGGCGGCGGGACGCCGAA
>CAUYUJ010020937.1:217287-269787 GCA_963575745.1 Prorocentrum cordatum | reverse complement strand
GACGTGCGCATGGCTTTCCAGAGGGATACGCAGCAGGCCGCCCACGAGCTCCAGCAGTACGTCCACGACGGCCCTGACCGCTACCACCAGCAGCTCATCCACCGGGTCCAACGGCTCCAACGTCAACATTTTTCGCGCCGTCCAAGGCGGTGCCACAACAGCCATGGATCTCCCAAACCAGCTGGGCATTGGTCCAACGCACCCCGCAAGTTCGAAATCAAGCAGTCTGGCGCGGCCATCGCGTCCAGAGACTCCGACTTACCCGTGCGTTTCTGGAATGGCGAGCAACGAGCCTACATGACCGACGCGACCGTGATCGTGCACAACACCTCTTACAGCAACTTCCCGACGCTCATCGCCAAGCGGCACTGGCGTCCAGAGACCCCGCACTTCATCGCAACGCAGTGCGAGCCCTCAATCGCATAGATCGCCAACACTGGGCCGAGGAGCTGGCTCTCCAGGCCGACGCGGCCGACCAGAGCGGCGACGCCAAGCAGTTGCACAACATTACAAGACAGCTCAAGGTGCGCAAGGGCTTCCGCAAGCACGCCAAGACATTGGACGAACGCGGCACTGCGCTCTTCGACCCCGACGAGATCCAGCGCAGATGGGAGCGGCATTGGTCCTCCTTGTTTGCCGGCATTTGCATAACTATGACAGCTTTGTCAGAATCCCCCCCTGCCGGGGATCCGTCACGGCGGCCGCCGCAGCAGTTGGATCGTGACCGAGTGCGGCATAATCTATATCGCATTCACCCGAAGAAAAGCCTCGGCCCAGACGGCATCAGCGCGTCAATTTGGCGAGCCGGTGGAGAGGCCGCGCTGGACATGGTGATCCCATTGTTCGATATTTCGTTCACTGCCGCCCAGGCCCCCATCGCGATGAAGGGAGGGAAGCTCTGGGACATCTGGAAGCAGAAGGGCGACCCTGCGGTGTGCGGCAACAGCCGCTGCATCCTCGTCTCCGACCATCTATCCAAGTGGTACTGCATGTCGATCGCCGAGCCCGTCTTCCGAGCGGCTCCTAACGCCCTGGGCCCGCCGCAGTGTGGTTCCATGCCGGGGAGGGATGCCACGCTTCTCAACACGGCCATCCAAACGTTCATCGAGCGTGCCCTCCACCAGCGGCGGTCTTGGGCACTGCTCTTCCTGGATTTGGCCCAGGCTTTCGACTCTATCATCCGCGAGTACCTCTACGGCGTCGGCCGTGGCAAGCTCTCGGACCTCTCCGCGGACCTGCAGCGAGCTGGCATCCCCGCGCCTGTCGCGAAGGAGGCCCAGACATACCTCGAGACGCACCCGCCTCTACTGGAGCAGGCGGGCATGACGCCAGAGGATGTCCGGCAGATCGCCGACTGGCATACTGGCACCTGGCTCGCCGTCCGTGGGGCGGAGCATGATGTGGTCCTCGCTCGCCGCGGGGCCCGCCAAGGTTGTCGGTTGGGCGCGCTTTGCTTTAATTTGGCCTACGAGCTTGCACTGGGCCGCGCACGACAACGGTTCCGGGAAGCCGGCATCACCCTCGAGCTTCGGACCCCGAAGCACGTTGCTATCCCCTGGGCCACCGCCCTCGACTCCAGGGAGGACCTCCACGAGACCACAAACACCGACGTCGACGGCGATTACGTCGATGACGCCGTTTTCGCCTTCCTCGAGACGGAGCACGGCGGGCCCCAGCAGGTGCTGGACCAGCTCGGCATGGCCACGGACATCCTGGTCCACGAGTTCGCGCGCCTCGGTCTCACAATAAATTTCGGTCCAAGGAAGTCCGCCGCCATGGTCAAGCTTTT
The DNA here is from genome assembly GCA_963575745.1 of Prorocentrum cordatum. Taxonomy (NCBI): domain Eukaryota; class Dinophyceae; order Prorocentrales; family Prorocentraceae; genus Prorocentrum; species Prorocentrum cordatum. Next base: position 267,998 of record CAUYUJ010020937.1, on the reverse strand, counting down.
CGGCAACGGCTCCAGGAAGCTCCACCAGAGCGCACTCCTGGAGAACGGACGCGAGCAGTTCACCTCCCCGGGCGGCTTCGCCCTGGAGATCGTTCACCACTTCACCCACCTGGGCACGATCCACCAGGACGCTGGAGGCCACCAGGCCGACGGCCGACGCAAGGCGGCGAAGGCGCAGCAGGCCTTCGCGCCGCTGGCCGTCCCCATCTTCGGCTCCAAGGCCATTGCGGAGCCCACCAGGATCAAGCTCGCCAACTCTCTCGTGCTCTCGCGCAGCCTGTTTGCAATGGCGGCATGGCGAGGTCAGCTCGACAGAGGATGGCTCCCGCTGGAGGCCCAGTACCACCGAGTGCTTCGCCGCATTCACGGCCCCATGCGCTTCGGAGCCCCCGGCACGCCGACGGACCTCGAGGTGAGGACCGCGCTGCAGGCCCCACCGCTCGCCTCATTGGTGCGGGCGCAGCGTCTTGCAGGCCTTGGCTCGCAGCTGCAGGCGCCGCCGCTGGTGATGCGCTGCGTTGCCGCCGTGCCCAAGCCCGCGTCTGCCACCCATCTCCTGACGGACCTCAGGCATCTGGCAGCCGCATTTCCGGCGGAAACGCAGGCCCTCGGAGACCCATTTCATTTTCCAGCCGCCTGGCGCGAGTTCATCCTGTCGGAGCCCGCGAGATGGAGGCGGATTGGTCACGCATTACGCGCATGCCCTTGCGAGGCCCCGCAGTCCCAGGCGGCCATGCGCCGGCGGCGAGGGAAGCAACCTGCCCCGCTTGGGCGGGTGACCGCGCCGGTCCCGACTCTGCCATGCCCTGACTGCCAGAAGGAATGCCGCGGCCCCAAAGGCCTGGCCGCTCACAGGAGGCACGCGCACGGCATAAAAATGCAGGCGCGGTTTCACATCCTTGGCACGGAGTGCCCAGCTTGCTCCAAGGATTTCTATACGCGCCCCCGCGCGCTCCACCACCTCCAATTATCCAGCAAGCAGTGCAGAGCCCGGATGATGCAGGGAGACCTTCCTGCCTTCTCGGCTTCCCAGGTCGCCGAAGCCGACAGGGCCGACGCGGCGTCCAACCGCGGCCGCACAGCGAGGGGCGAAATGCGCACTCGCGCTCTCTGCCCGCCGCGCCCCGCAGCAGAGTTGCAGCCCGCGGATGCTTCGTCAAGGGGACCGTCCGCGTAGCGTCACGCAGCGCGGGCAGGGAAAACAGAAAATTTGTTGAGAATTCGTTGACTTCCCGGCCAGGCCGGAGACCATTCCATATTCATTTCAGCGCCCTGCACAGGCGCCTCCAGATCTAGCGCCCCTGGTCGGCGCCCTCAGCTCTTGTCATTTTCCCAGATTGGGAGCCGGAGGTTTTCCACCAACGTGGTGGTTTATCCCATCCGCCTGCGCTTTCTCACCGAGCCAGCGCACCCTGCAGGCCCCGCACTGCGTTGCCAGCAACCTTGCCTACGTGCTCCAGGTTCGCCTTCAGCCGCCTCGAATCGAATCATCAACATCATCAGCAGCGTCATCACCACCACCACCACCATCATCATCATCATCATCATCATCATCATCATCATCATCATCATCATCATCATCATCAGCAGAAGTATTACCATCATCACCACCACACCACCACCATGACCATCAGCATTATCATCATCATCATCATCATCATCATCATCATCATCATCATCACCATCATCATCATCATCATCATCATCATCATCGTCATCATCATCATCATCATCATCATCATCATCATCATCATCATCATCATCATCATCATCGTCATCGTCATCGTCATCATCATCATCATCAGCATCAGCATCAGCATCAGCATCAGCATCAGCATCAGCATCATCATCATCATCATCATCATCATCATCATCATCATCATCATCATCATCATCATCATCATTATCATCGTCATCATCGTCATCATTAGCAGCAGCAGCAGCATCATCATCACCATCACCATCAGAATCTGCATCCAGTCGGCCGCGAGCCAGGCCTGCGGGCCCACCGGGAGGCGCGGCGCCCCGTCCTAACAGGGCTCGGGGGGGGGAAGCCTGGGGCGAACTCGGCAACCCCACCTACCGCGCCTCTCCCTGAGTCTGGTCACATGTCGCGAGACGCGGTTCGTTGAGGCCCGCTGCTGCCTTGCGATCCAACCCAACTCAGTCGAGAGCCGAACAAACGAGATCGTTGGAATTGTTGCTTGCAAGGTTTTCGCCCCGACGACCCTGATGTCAATATTCCTGTCCATCGTGCCCTCGTCGTTGGTGATGAGGCTCTTGCATGGCTACTGCTGGCGTGATGTAGTCGCGTTCGACTATCATGATGTCATGATTGTTGTCGTTTCCATTGAGGCGCGGAACAGACGCCCTGGCCGCGATTTTCGTCTGGGTCGTTGGGCCGCCTCCTCGCTCGTTCCGCTCATTCGACGCGCGCGGCGCTCGATACGAGTTTGGTCCCGATCATCATCAGCATCATCATCACCATCATCATAAAATTCGCCATCCGCATCGCCAGCATCATCATCATCAGCATCATCATCATCATCATCATCATCATCATCATCATCATCATCATCATCATCATCATCATCATCACCATCACCATCAGCATCATCATCATCATCATCATCAGCATAAGCAGCAGCAGCAGCATCATCATAATCATCATCATCATCATCATCATCATCATCATCATCATCATCGTCATCATCATCAGCATCAGCATCAGCATCAGCATCAGCATCAGCATCAGCATCAGCATCAGCATCACCATCACCATCATCATCATCATCATCATCATCATCATCATCATCATCAGTATTACCAGCATCATCATCATCATCACCATACGCATCACCATCGTCATCAACATCACCACCATCACCATCATCATCGCCATAATCAGCATCATCACCATCATGTTGAACATCATCCTCCTTCTGATCCTCATCATCCCTCTTCTTCCTTTTCGTCCTCCTCCTCCTCCTCCTTTTCCTCCTCCTCCTACTCCGCATCCTCCTTTTTTTCCTCCTCCTCCTCCTCTTTCCTCCGCCTCCGCATCTTTCTTCGCCTCCGCCTCCGCCTCTTCCTCCTCCTCCTTTTCCTCCTCCTCCGTTTCCTCCTCCTCCGCCGCCGCCGCGTCCGCGCCCGATTTTGCCTCCTTCGCCCCCTCCGCCTCCTCCGCCTTCTCCGCCCACCTTTCTTCATTAGTTTTCCTCGTACATAATTTTCCCCAATCGCACCCCGAGGCCAGTTTTTTGGGCAGGCCAGGCGTTTCGCCTGAGACTTCCTCGCCACCCATGACGCCGATGCCAACACATGGAAGGCGGGCGGTTTTTAGAATGGGGCTCTCGCCTTAGAGCCGCGCGCACTCGTTTGTGCAATTTGCCAGAGCTTCACGGATTGAGGGCGGCCGTTTTCAAAATGTGGGTCTCGCCTTCGGCCCGCGTGCATGTTTCTGAAAAAAATGCAAGAGCTTCACGGATTGATGGTGTTTCTTTGTCTACTTTTGAAACTTTGCACGAATTCCACGGATTCCCACGATCAGCGTACCAAGAATGGTGTTCAGGAGAGACTCCGGATTATGAAGGCGCAACAGTTACGTTGAGTCGCAGCGTTGGCGTCCCAGGAATGGCCCTCTGGGACGATTCAGGAACGTCAGGACGCAACATTCAAGTTGATCCGCGGCGTTGAAAACTCGAGAACAATATTCTGGCATGCTGCAAGGTCTGCAGAAGGTTGTTTTCCAACGAGGCAGATCCCTCAACGGGGAATCATCCATGTGTGCGAAAGCCTGATAAACCGACCGGCTTGATGACCTCCCCCCTTTCGCGACAAGGGGTGCGTCGCGCATGCGTCGCCCGTGCGTAACACGTGCGTCGGCCGCCGAAACGGTCGGCCGTCCTCGCAAACCTGCACGTCGCCTTCGAGGGGGTCTTTTGGTGAATGCGTCGCCAGATTGGCGGGCACCCGCGACGCGGATCGCACGCGGGTCGCCCGTTTCGCGGCCGCCGAAAAGGCCAGTCGCCTTCGGGGAAAAACAAGTCGCCCTCGCAACGGCCCCCTTGGTGAGAAGGTGACTGCTGGGCGACGTCGGCAGATTAGCAAGCCCCCCGAACATTGCAATGCAGCGATGCTGCTGAACGCACTCCGACGCTAGGCTGGCAGGTCCCGCAGCCGTCACCACGGCCACCGCGACCGCCGCCGGCACCATGACTACCACCGCCACGACCATCACCAACGGCTGCGACCGCAACCGCATCCACCGCGACGATTACGACCACCGCCAGCAACCGCGACCACCACTACGACGACCACGATTCTCGCGACCACCACAATGACCGACACCAGCACGATCACCAACGTGACCACCACCAGCCCGCCCAACACCAGCAGCACGAGCACCGCCGGCAGGACCAAGGCGACAACCACGACCACGACCACGATCACCAACATGACCATTGCGATGGCACCCACCCACCCCGCCCTTGCCCCCCCCCTTTCCCCTGCCTCGCCGCCCTTGCTGCTGCCTCGCGCCCCTGCCCCCCCTCCTCCTCCTCTCCATGACCCTCCTCCTCCATCAGCGGCAGGGCTCTTCGCTGAAGGCGGGGGCCCCGTTCGCGGCCCCGCGCCGCGGCCGCGGGGCGGGGGCGCCTGGGGTGGGGGAGCGGAGGGGGGCAGGGGGTGGCGAGGGGGAAAAAAATAACGAGAGGGGAAGGAGGGAGAGGCAAAGGGAGGCGGAAAAGGAGGATGAGGAGGGGACGAGGGGGGGAAACGAGGCAGGAGGGAGGACGAAGAAGAGGGAATGACGAAGGAGGAGGGAGGACGAGGAGGAAAAGAAGGAATAAGGACGAGGCGCTGCTTTTCTTGGCACCATTCAGGACGCAGCCGCCGCCACTTGTGAACAGCGCAAGCACGGCGCGCCGACGGCCGTTGCGCATTGCAGTTCGGAACAACTAGAGCGCGCAAGCGTCGCGCACGTGGCGCGTGCGTCGCGCGTGCGTCGCGCGTGCGTCGCGCGGGTCGCTCGTGCGTCGCGCGCCAACAGGGGTGCGTCGCGGGCGGGTCGGGGCGCGTCGCGCGCGCGCGTCGCGCGCGCGCGTCGCGCGCGCGTCGTGCGCGCGTCGCGCATGCGCCGTTCGGGTCGCTCGCACGTCGACAGCAGGTCGCGCGCGAATCGCTCGAAGAACACCGTAGACCTTCGACGGCATGTCAACTGCGCGGCCTGCCGGCGAAACAGCTCAGGAATGTGCGCGACAATTACAGGCATAACGAAACACGCACGCGACAATAACGAGCACGAAAAAAAACACAGCTGACGACACGGAGTTGCACCGCGCGCGGAGGAATGGACTGGCGGCGGGAGCGATGGGAGGCAATCGAAGGGAGGCGGCGGGAGCGAGGAGGGCAAGGGGGAAGTTTCAGGAGGGTGGAGAGACAAGGGGGGGGGAGCATGGAGGGGGAGAGGACGGCAGCCTGACAACAAAAAAGCTACGCATGATTTTGCGCGCGGGGCCAGACGCGCAGCGCGTTCAACGCGGGATGGAGGGCGAAAGAGACGGAGGGGCAGGAGGACTGGCGCGAGCCGACATCGGAATGCGGGGCGCGGCGCGGCGGGTCGAAGTGGCGCCGCGTCGCGCGACGCGACGCGGCCCCCTCCATGGCGCGACGCGCGAGCCCCAATCAACGCGAGGCATCTTCGTCCTCAGTCACGGCTGCGCCCCCGACACATCGCACTGGTGAGCGATTTTGCGCCGAGCGGGAAACGTCTTGGTGATCCGTCGAACTACGATGCGCCGCGAACTCCAGGCTGGCCGCCGTTGCACTTGCGTCGGAAACCATATGTCCGTCGCCAGCGAAATCCCGACGTCGCGCCAAATGTCGCCTGCGCACTCTGGCAGGCCGGGATTCGGGGCAAAGACGCAAACCAGGGCCGGCGCATGGGCGACGCACGGGCGACGAACTGAACGAACTCAAGGGGGCGGGTCGGCCCACTGGGCCTCGACATCAATGTGTTTCAAAGAAAATGTAAAAACAGCCCCGCGCGCTGGAGCGGACTGCCCCCGCCTCGCCGCCGACGAGGTAATAATGTGCATAGACAGCGCCAGAATAATCTGAAGGTTCAAAATTAAATAGAGGCGCGACCCGCGCGAGCGCCGCGCGGGAATGGGGCGATCGACGCCGCCTCGGGGCCCGGGCGCCGGGTTCAAAAATGCCGGGTCGCGGCAGCAGCGCCGCGAGATCAAAATCGCCCCGCTTTGTTTAAAGAGGCAGCGCTCCACCTCGCGCAACTGTTGCCGCAGCCCGAGACGCCGAGGCGTTGGCGCGCGCGCGCGGAGAGGCGGGGGCCCGACTGCTGGCGCCAGCAGGCCGGCGCGCAGCAATGGCGAGGCGGCGCCCGCCGAGACCCTCATTGTCGGCAACGAAGATCTCGACAAGAAACGAAAACGGGGCTAGGGTTGGAGAGCCACTTGACTGAGGGCGATGCAGAAATCGCCACGTGTCTTAGCTCCCTTCGCACTACGCAGGCAAACGCATCAATATTACCACTACCTGAGCGCGACAGCAGCACTGGCAGAGATGAAAGGTGCCCAGTATGTCTATGAGAGGCACCATTACACTGCACACAACTGCGCGCCACGAGCTGAGACACCGAGATTCGCCGCACACGCGAGAGGCGAGGGCCCGACCGCAGGCGCCAGCAGGCCGGCGCGCGGCAATGGCGAGGCGACGCCGGCTGAGGCCCTAAGTTGGCCACAAAATCTCGGCAGCATATATATATAATATCATATAGTATATATATATATATATATATATATATATATATATATGTGTGTGTGCGTGTGTGTGTAAATATGTATATGCCCCGCGCACTGGTGCCCGGGGCTGCGCGGGCGGGCCGCGCAACGCGGAAACGATTGCTCAGCGGGCTGGGAGGCCAAGATGAAGCGGCGCTTCGCGCAAGCGCCCGGCGCCGCGGTGGAGCCAGGTGTCTGCCAGCTTCCTCGTCTGGCGCAGCACGCGGCCGCCCCTGGCGCTGTTCCGAATGGGCGCCTTCGCCGCCCCAATGCGGCCGCGCCCCCGCGCCTGGGCGAGCGCGCGGCGGCCGCCAACGACGTTCTCGCCGGGCCCGCCGCGCCGGGGCACGCGCGGGGCGAGCCCCGGGTCTTCGAGCGCGGCGGCGAAAGCGGCCCGCACGAAGAGTTCCTCGAACATTGCGAGAGACAGGAAGGGGGGCAGCTCGGCCGCGTTGCCAGGCCGCCTCGCTGAGGAGCCCCTCCACGAGATCGCGCGCGCAAGTGCGTCCAGCGAGGTGGGAAATGGCGTCGCGCAGGATCGCGTCATCGTCGAATTGGGCGTTGTTGCCAGGCTTCACGGTCTGCTGGCCCTCGCCTGGCGCGCGAGCCACTGCGGGGGCTGTGGCGACGGCCGCGGGCGCCCGCTTTGAGACGTCGGCGACGTCGCCGCGGCGGAGATCGCGCACCTCGGACGGCCTGAAGTAGCCGTCCTCCATAGGCGCCGAGGCCCACGCCGCCGCGACGTCTTCGGGCGCCCTCCTCGACCGCGAGCGCGAGCACCGCCCGCGGGCAGGAGTCGCGGGCCAGCTCGGGCTCGCCCCTGCGCCGGCCCTGCAGCGCCCGCTCGGCCCTCGGCGCAGTCGCCCCGCCGGCGAAGCTGGGTTTCTGACTGGGGGCGACGGCCGCCATCGTAACGCGGCCCGCGCTGACCGCCTCTCCGTCGAAGAACAACTGGGCCAAGAAGGCCTCCGTGGTCGGGTCGAGCGGGCGACCGCGGAAGCGCGCGACCCGCTTGCGCCGCTGCTCGCACGACCTCGGTCGTCTTGGCGGCGACGCTCTTGGTCTTGAGGTGGCCCTGGCGGGCGGCGGGAACGGCGGCCTCGGGCGCGGCGGCCGAGGCGGCGCGGCGCCTGCCAGCGCGCGCGGCCTTCGCGGCGGCACGCTTCGGCAGGGCCCGCGCTCGCGCCTTCGCCCGCGCCCCATCGCGCCTCGGCCCGAGCGGCGCGGCGGGGCCCAGCGGAAGCCTCGCCCGCCCCATTCTTGGGCGCCGAGCGGCCGCCCACGAGGGCGCCCGTCGCCGCGGGCGGCAGGGTCGGCCCGGCAGCCCGCAGCGGCGCCAGGCGCCACTGGCCGCGCCCCGCTGCGCAGCAGCCCTCGCGAGCCTCAAATCGCGCTCCGCGCGGGGCTCAGGCCGGGGCGACGTCGGCTCGTGCTCGGCAGAGGCCCGGAAGCAGGCGCTCGCACGGGCAGCCCGCAAAACGGCTCGAGCTGGGGCCCCTGCGGAGGGCGAACAGCGCGCCGCGCGCGACGTGGAAGGTGAATGCCGGCGACGCAGTGGCGCACGGGGCCCCGCAAGGGCCACCCAGACCCCCCCCATCCAGGATGTCGCGATAGTGGCCGCCCGCGCAGGAACGATGAAGTTGATCGAAGCCAGGCAAGGGACCCAGGACACCAATAGGTTTCAAGCAGTGGGCCCCAAACTCGCACGCCCGGGCTGACGAAGACAGACCCAGCACGACGGAAGATATGGCGAATGAGATCGCGCTCCCAGAGGCCAGAGCGCAGAGGATTCCCGATCGTCAAAATTTTGCCGAACCGCCGGCACGAATCGACCAGCCTTCGGGCCAGGCGAACGCCCCGAGCAGCGCGCTGAGCATCGCGAGGGGCGAGCGCACCGCGCCGTTATCTGCGCGCGCCGTGCAGGGCGCGCCGAGGCGCAACCGCCAGACGGCGCCTGCGCGGATCCATGTCTCCAGTGCGCGGACCGTCTTCCAGGGGCGCAAGTTGTAGCAGGGGGCCCGCCGGTGGCCCACGGGCAGCGACGCGCGGAGCCCACGGCCCACCGGGGCCGGCGAAAGCTGACCGGCTCCAGAATACACCTCCAAGACACCCCGAGCTGCCGCGCCCGCGCCGGCGACGCGCCGAGGAGGAGCTCGCTCCGCCGCGCGCCGGCGGGCGCCCGAGGCAGGGCGGCGGCGCCGAGGCAAGCCACCGCGGCGCCAAGCCGCGCCGCCTAAAAGTCGAAGAAGTCGCCCGCAGGCACCGTCGCCGAGAGCCGCCGCTGACGCCTTCGTCGCCATCGACGACGCCGGGCGCGGTCGAGGCAGCGGCCGGGCACGGACGGGGCGGCCGCGGGGGGTCGCCTCCGCGCCCGCGGCGAGGGCGCCCAGATGCCGAGGCGCCGCGACGGCTGCGCGGGCGGGAATTGCAGCGCGCGCAGCTGCAGCACCCGGCGAGGCGCAGCGCTCGGCCAGTCCGGCCCGCCCCGACGCGGAAGGAGTGGAGGGGGCCGGACGACTCAACTCGGCCGAATCGACAGGCGCGGGTGTCCCCCAGGATTGTCTGACCTGGGCGGATCTCACCGCGGCCCGCCGCGCGTCAGTCGCAGTCGGCGCAATTGCGGAGGCTCTCGATGTAGCGCGGGCGCCGCGAGATCTCGGCGTCGCCGGCGATCGCGGCAGAGCCAGAGCCAGAAGTCGCTGGCCCGGCCCTTCGCGAAGGCCAGCAGGGGCTCTCGTGGCCGGCGAGGTCCGGCAGCCGCACGCCGCGCACCGCGGGGCAGCGCGAGGCGCAACGGAGCTGCATCAGCGCCGCGCGGGCCCCCTTCAGGTGGATGGCGGCGCGGTAGGCCGAGCCGCCCTCGACGGCGCTGGGCCAGCGGGCCAGGTCGGCCCAGGCGACGCCGAGCACCTGGGGCTCGCCGACATCGACTGGCCGCGCGGGGGCGCGACGGCTCCAAGACGACGCGGGCGCCTCCGCGCGGCCAGCCCGCCCGGCCACGCCCGCGACGTCGAGGCCCGGCGCCCCGAAGCCAGAAGCCAGGCGCGGAGGTTGGGCGGAGACGCGGCCCTCGAGGTCCGCGCCCTCGACCAGGCACAGCCCCCCCGCCCGGGCGCGCCAGCGCTCGCGGCGGCGGCCCGCGTCGAAGACGCCCCGGCCGCCGCGTGCGAGAGGGCCAGCGAGTCGCCGAAAGTGGAGCCGCCGCCCGAGAAAACAGCCGGCGCGCGAGGCGCCGAGAGGTCCAAGCCGACAAGATTCACGAAGCCCTTCAGGAGCCGCAGCTCGGCGACCAAAGCAAGGCAGAACCAGCCCCGCTCGCGGCGCCCACGGCGGCGCAGAAAGCGACGGCAACGATCGAGGGCCGAGAGCCCCCAGGGGGCCGGCTGAAAGCGATTGACGAGGCGCCCCACCGCACGCTCCAAGACCACTCCTGGCCGGCCGCCCTGGAACAGGAGCTGCTCGAGCGCGAGGCACAGGCGCGAGACGCACGTGGACGCGGGCGGGGGCTGCAGCTGGGAGCCGCCGAGGAACTCGAGGCCGACGATGACCAGCTCGCGCCGGGCAGGCTCGACGTCGCGGACGACGCAGCCCAGATCCGAGGCGGGCCAGGTAGCGGTCTGGGGCGGCCCGGGCGCCCTCGCGAGCGGTCGAAGCCGACGACGGCGCCGTCGTCGACGTAAACCGAGTTGACGGGGCGCCCGCGGCCCAGCAGGGGGGCAGGCGACCCCTCGCGACGGACGCCCCACAGCGTCGCAGGCGGGCGACTGGGCGCGTAGACGCGCGGGCCCGAGGCAACCAGGGCCGCGCCCGCAACGATGCGCCAGCAGAAATACAAGGCCCAGCTGAAGACCGCGCAGAGGACCTCCATCACGGAGTAGAGGATCGGGTCGCAGTCGACGGGCAGACGGGCAGGTCGCGCCGGGCGCCCTCGCCGCGTCAGGAAGTGACGCCCCAGTTGGCGGGCCTGTCTCCCACCGCCAACGCCATAAATTTGAAGGGGGGGGGGGGGGGGAGGAGGAGGGGGAGGAAGAGAGGAGGAGGAGGAGGAGGAGGAGGAGGAAGGAGAGGAGGAGGAGGGGGGGGAGGAGGAGGAGGAGGAGGAGGAGGAGAAGGAGGAGGAGGAGGAGGAGGAGGAGGAAGGAGGAGGAGGAGGAGGAGGAGGACCCCCTCGCCCTCCAACGCATGGCTGAGGCGGTGGAAAACACGCCCATCACCAGTGGCGGGCCGGAAAGCCGAACTCGGCCCCGTGCCGGCGGCCCAGACGCTTGGCGCGACACTGGTAGAAGCCCCGGCACAGGTCCAGGGCCGCCGCGCGGACGTCGGCCTAGCGAGGGACGCAGCCGACTCGAAGGCCGCGTCGCCCAGGTCCAGGTCGCGCGGCGCCCCGGGCACGCCCAGCCACGCCCGCGGCGGCTCCTGCACGAACTGATTGGCCCCACGGGCGCCCACGATCACGCGCTGCGAGCCGCCCGCCCATCCTGGCGCGCAAGGGCAGAGCGGCGCGGGCGCGGATCGAGGTCCGCGCCGCGCCGAGCCCGCTGGCCAGCAAGTCCCTCAGTAGACGGAAGAGAGCTGGACGAGATGAGCGGAGCTTGGGATCCCAGTGGGGCCTGACCAGCGCAAGCGTGATCAGCCCCTCCTGGGCGCGCGCCTCGATCTCGGCGGCCGAGCGCTCGGGGCGCCGCTCCGAGCGCAAGCGCTGCTCTAGAGCGAACCCCGCCAGGGCCGAGTCGAAAGGCTCCGGGCAAATCGGGCGCTCGAAGACCCCTGGCCAGTCGGCGTCAAAGACCTCGAGGCCCCGGGGTTCGATGTCGCACATGTCGTTGGTCTTCAGCTGCTCGAACAAGGCTTCCTTCGGCGGGGCGCCAGGCTGAAGGCCTCGCCGAGATGCCCCCCCGCCGACTCGGGCGATCACCGACGCCCGCGGGTCAGTGGGCAGCCGAGTGGGAGGGCCATTACGATTGCCAGAGGCGACGGGGCGGAAGCCGCCGCGAGCGCGTTCGGGGCGCGATCGACTCCGCCGCGCCAGCACGGCATGCCGCGCGCGGCGACGAGCAGCAGCCTGCTGGGCCGAGCGACGCTGGCCGCGGTCAAGGAGACTCAGACCGGGGCAGGGCAAGGGGAGGCGCCGCCGCGAGAGGAGGTGACTGGCCCTGCCTGCCGAAGAGGGTGCACATCTGATGAATTCGGGCCCAAGTGAGTTGGGGGGGCCGAGCCGGGCCGCGGGGCCAGGGCGCCGGGCTCGCCCTGGGCCCCCCCCAGCGCCGCAGCCATTGGCCCGAGGGCCCCGACCTTTCCTTGGGGTCGGCGGCCCGCTTGCGCTCAGCCTTTTTCCCCTCGCGCAGCAGGCGGCCCTGCTTCGCGATCATGGCCCGGCCCTTCTGGCGGTCCGCAACCCGCCGAGCGAAGACCGCGGTCGACGCGGCACTGGACTCGTCGGCGGCGGCACTCGTCGGCGGCGGCACTCGTCGGCGCTTCAAGGCCCGAAATGTCGGGCACCTTGGGACTCCTGCTGGACTGCAGCCTCGATCTGGACAAAGCGGCGGATGCGCAACTCGGCCCTGGCCAGCATCGAGACGTCGAGCCGGTCGAACTGCGCCTGCCGAGGACCTCAGATAAGAAGACGCGCCCCCGCGCCGCGGCCCCACTGACGTCAACCCCGCTCTTGCGGCCCCACTCGCGGCGGTGGGGCACGAGGGTCTGGCCCTGGGCGCGGAAGCTCTGCGTGCGCTCGACGACCGCGCGAGGGCCAGAGAAAGGGCAGTGCTCGATCTTGGAGTTCTCGAAGCAGGTCGGCGCCTGCTCCTCGCTGATGAACGGCACACCACGACGATCCTTCTCCCGACCTGTCCCGCGAGGATCGCGGCCGAAGGCGGCCACCTCGCCTAGCCGCCAGGCTTGTTCCTTGCCGACCTTCACCGCCTCAGCGCGCACCCACCATCGATCCGCGAGCGCGGGGCCGTGCTGGTCACGGGCGATGAAGCAGGCGGGGTCGACCACCGCAGACTCGGGCAACACCGACACGAAGGCCTCGCGCGAGGGGTCAGCGATGCGCCAACGGGCGCCCACCACGCCAGGGGCAGAAGAGGTAACGCCACGCATAGCCGCCAACATCCCCCCACGACGAACCAGCTCGGCGAGCTCCGCGGCCGAGAGCGGTTCGAAGCAGAAGGCCTCGCCACGATGCGGGGCGGAGATGGGCCTGTCCAGCGGCAGCACGAAGTACTGAGAGAGGCCAAGAGCCTGCACCGCGCGCGCGGGGGTCGCCACTGTCCAGGCCCTTTCCAGTCCATCTGCAGCAACAGACGGTGGTGCCCATAGAAGCCTTTCGAGTCATCGAGGTAGTCCACGAGGATCCGAGGGTTGGCGATGTCAAAGGCCCTCGCCTCGCGGGCGGCCTGGGCCGCCATCGCGCATCAGGGGCAACGCCAGGAGCAGCCGGCCCGACGCAGGCCCCAGGCCTGAGGTGGACGCCCGCTGGGGCGCGCCCGCGGCGCACAGCTCGCTGGGCGGCGAAGCCAAGCCCGAAGCCGACCAGCAGCAGCACCCCGCCAAGCGCCAGCCACGCAGACAGCGGCAGCTGGGCGCAGGCCAGCACGGCGCTGGCCGCGCAAGGGGGAGGCGGCGGCGCCGCGGGCGCCGGCGTGCGTCCGCCAAGCGCGCCCAAGCAGGTGTCCAGGGCGAGCTTCAGGCCGGGCGCGTCGCCAGCCGCCGCCGCCTCGCCACCGCCGACCTCGCAGCGGCAGCGCAGCGGCAATCGCAGTCTGCCGCGGGAAGCTCGAAGTCTCGGGCGTAGTGATGCGCCCAGCCACTGAGGAATTTTACAAGACTGAGCCAGTCACCGAATAGCTGCCTCGGTGGCCAGCTCCTGATCCGCATGCCTCAGGACGATACAGAAATCGTCATGCCTCCCAGCTCCCTTCACACCAGACAGGTAAACACATCAAGATTACCAGTTGTTCTGGCTCTGGGACGGGGGGGAGGCTCAACATTTGTTGTTCCTGGCCTTGGAGGCACGATCCGTGTAAGGGGTGTGCGAAAATTAACCGATCGACGCCGACTCGGGGCCCGGGCGGTGGGGGTTCAAAAAAAATGCTGGCCATGGAAAAAATCAAAAAGAAAGACTCCTTACTCAAAAAACACCATCTGTGTGAGGGGTGGTAGAAGGTGTGCCAAAACTGGCCGATCGACGCCGTCTCAAGGCCTGGGCACTGGGGGTTCAAGAAAATTGTTCTAGCCCTTGGACGGGGGAGTGAGGCCTGTGCGGCGGGGGATCTGGACTTGTCTCCGGCACTGGAAAAGGGGGAGGAGGGAGAAGGGAGGAGGCATTGCATTGTATTGCATTGCGTTGCAGATTATTGAATTGTGCGGCGATGAATTGTAGTGCATTGCATCATGTTGCATTGCATTGCGTTGCATTGCGTTGGAGCGCATTGCATTGCATCGTTTTGCATTGCATTGAATTACATTTGCATGTGTAGCACGTTGCGCTGCACTGGATTGCGGGTGGGGGAAAGGAGGGGAAGACAGGGAAGGAAGATAACGGAAGGAGGTACAGCGGAGGGGAGGAAGGAGAAGTGACGAGGGAGGACGAGGAGTGAGGAAGGGGGGAGGCGGGAGGGGGAAAGAAGGAGGGAAGGAGGATGGAGGAGGGGGAAGAGAGAAGGACGACGAGGAGAAAACGATAATAATATTGTTCGCTCCTCTAGCCCTTCTCATCGTCGTCGTTGTCGTTGTCGTCGTCGTCATGGCATACTCCGCCACCGCGTCTCACGGCACGAAGTGGAGTGCCATGAGGTGCTCCAGAGTCTTCTGTAATCTGTGATCTGTATATGTCGTGTAGAATGGAGTCGCAGTTGTCTTCGGACACCGCGGCGCTGCCATGTGACAGGTAGAATGGAATAGTCCTGTTTCGCCCGCCCAGGCATTGCCATATGACGAGTGGGGCGGGGTTGCTTTTCTTGGGCCCCCGAGGTGCTGACACGCGACGAGGCGCGCATTGCGTTACAGTGCCTTGCGTTGCAGTGCGTCGCATTGTATTGCATTGCGCTGCGATGCGTTGCATTCGTCTAAGTCCTCGACCACCGACGACACCACCTGGGCAAGCGAGCAACCCGGCCGACCAATCAACCAACCAACCAACCAACGAACCAACCAACCAAACGGCCGACCAACTAACCAACCAACCACCCAACCAACCAGGCAACAAACCAATTTTACCAACCAACCAGCGGGCACATCGGCCAACAGGTCAACTGGCCCACCGGCCAACCGACCAACCAGCCAGCCAGCCAGCCAACCAACCAACGAATCAACCAACCAACAAACGAACCAACCAACCACCCAACCAACCAACTAACCGAGCAACTGATCAACCAACCAACCAACCAACCGAACAACCGACCAACCAACAAAGCAACCTACCAATCAACAAACCAACCAACCAACCAACCAACCCAACCAAGCAGCCAACCGACCAACCAGCCAACCCATCAGCAAACCCGCCCACCAACTAACAAACCGACCAACCGACCGACCGCAACCAATTTTGACACAACCCTCACACTGATCGCGCCTCGGGGATAAGATGTTGTTGAACCCTCTGAAAAAAATCTGAACCCTCGGAACAGCTTCTTCAAACCCTCAGAAGAAATGAATTGAACCTGCTCCCGACGACGACGACGATGACCACAACGAAACGACAAGAACGACAATGGCAAGGACGGCAACGACAGGACGACGAAGCGACGACAACGACGACGACGAGAAGACGACGATCTTGGCAAAGACGGCGACGCCGACGCCCGCGACGACACCGACGACGACGACTAAACGACGATGGTCACGATAACGACGACGACGATGACTTCGGCAACGACGACGACGACGACGACGACGACGAGAAGACGACGATCTTGGCAAAGACGGCGACGCCGACGCCCGCGACGACACCGACGACGACTAAACGACGATGGTTGCGATAACGACGACAACGATGATGACTTCGGCAACGACGACGACGACGACGCGACGCTGAGACGACGACGACGACACCAGCGAAACGACGACCAGTGACGAGACGATGACAACGAAGATGGCGACGAAGGCGACGACGACGACGACGACGAAACGACGACTTTGGCAATGACGACGACGACGAAGACGAAGACGACGACGACAGAAAAAACGATGACGACGACGATGATTAAGACAACGAAGAACAAGAAAACTACTATTTTCGTAATGACTACAACGTAATGAAGACACCGGCGACGGCAGCGGCAGAGGCGACGACGACGACGGCAACGACGACGATGACGACGACGAAGACGGTTTTGGCAAAGACGGCAACGACGAGACGACGACGACGAAACAAAAACGACGACTTTCGTAATGACTACGACGTAACGACGACACCGGCGACGACGGCTGCGGAGGCGGCGAAGGCGACGACGACGACGACGACGAAACGACGACTTTGGCAATGACGACGACGACGAAGACGAAGAGGACGACGACAGAAAAAACGATGACGACGACGATGATTAAGACAACGAAGAACAAGAAAACTACTATTTTCGTAATGACTACAACGTAATGAAGACACCGGCGACGGCAGCGGCAGAGGCGACGACGACGACGGCAACGACGACGATGACGACGACGAAGACGGTTTTGGCAAAGACGGCAACGACGAGACGACGACGACGAAACAAAAACGACATCTTTCGTAATGACTACGACGTAACGACGACACCGGCGACGACGGCTGCGGAGGCGGCGAAGGCGACGACGACGATTACGACTACGACGACGTCGACGACGATTTTGGTAAAGACGGCGACGACGAGACGACGACGGCGACGACAAGGACCACGACGGAACGACGAGAACGACATTGGCAATGACAGCAACGAAACGACGACGAAGCGACGAAGCGACGACAACGATGACGACGACGACGAAACGACGAAACAACGATGGCGTTCGTAATGACAACGATGACTTCGGTAATGACGACGACAACACGACGACGAAGAAACGACGACGACTTTGGCAATGAGGAAGACGACACGACGACGAAGGCGATAACGACAACGACGACGACAAAACGACGTCTTTGGCAATGACGACGACGACGAGAACGAGAACGAGACGAGACGAGGACGACGAAGACGACGACGACGCCAAAACGACACCTTCATGATGACGACGACGACGACGAGGACGACGAGGACGACGACGACACCGACGCCGCCACCGACGCCGCCAACGACGACGACGACGACGACGACGACGGCACGGCGGCGGCGTCGACGACGACGATGACGAGGACGACGACAACTGCGACAAAACGACGACAGTTTTTGTAATGACCTCGGCGACGCGGCAACGACGACGAAGACGACGACCACGACGAGGGTGACGACAACGACGAAAACGACGGCGGCGATGGTGGCGGCGGCAGCGAGTGTGGCCACAGGGCGCCCATGGCGCCTCGCGGGCGCCCGCGGCGACCCTGGACTCCGCATCCAGGAGCCGGGCCTGGACCTGCAGCGCGAGGCGCCACGTCGCCGTCGTGGTCCTCGTCGTCGTCGTCGTCGTCGTCTTCGTCGTCGTCGTCCTGGTCGACGTCGTCGTCGTCGTCGTCGTCGACGTCCTCGGCGTCCTCGTCGTCCCCGCCTTCGTCGTCCTTGTCCTCGTCATTCTCCTCGTCGTCCTAGTCGTCGTCGTCGACGGCCTCGTCGTCGTTCTCGTCTTCCTCCTCGTCCTCGTCCACGTCGTCCGCCTCGTCCTCGTCGTCCTCGGCCACCTCGTCGTCCGTATCCTCGTCCAGATCGACCTCTTCGTCGTCGTCGTCATCGTCGTCATCGTCGTACTCGTCCTCGTCCTCGTCCTCATCCTCGTCCTTGTCCTTGTCGTCGTCCGCGTCTTCATCCTCATCCTCGTCCTCGTCCTCGTCCTCGTCGCCCTCTGCCACATCGTCGTCGTCGTCGTCCTGGTCGTCATCGTCGTCGTCGCCGCCGTTGTCGTCGCCGTCGTCCTCGTCGTCCTCGCGATTGTCGTCCTCGTCATCCTCCTCGTCATCGTCGTCCTCGTCGTCGTCGTTGTCGTCCTCGTCGTCGTCGCCCTCGTCCTCGTCCTCGTCGTTGTCGTAGTCGTCGTCCTCGTCGTTGTCCTCGTCGTCCCTGTTCTCGTCCTCGACGTCGGCCTCGTCGCCCCTCTTGTCGTCGTCGTCCTGGTCGTCTTCGTCGCCGTCCTCATAGTTTTGACCTGAGCGCCCAGGGGCAGACAGGCTGCCGCAGGCTGCCCCCGGGCTGGGACTATCGCTTTGCCATATGAGGCAGCGAGGCATCAGCGCCGGCGGCGCCAACAGGCAGCGGCGCGGACCCTATTGCGGGCCTGGCAAGGCGCGCCGTCGGCGCAGCAGAGGCAGCCTCGAGGAGGCGGCATTTCTGCTGGAGCAGCACCACGGCTCGCAGGAGCCGCAGGTGCCCGCCTTCATGGGCAGGGGCACCCACTCGGTGTGCGGATGCTGCGGGGACTGGACGTGGGATGACCTCCTACGCAAGAGCAAAGGATGGTGCTTCCGCGACACCTTCGTCGGCAGGCCTGCGCTGGGCCCGTGGGGCAGCCGCTCGCGTGGCTCCAGCGAGGGCCGCAGAAGTGCTCGAGGGGCAGGGGCTGATGACGGCGCGAAGGGGCACGAGCTCGGCGGCGCGCCAGGTCTGACGCCCAAAGAGATCAGGGAGGCGCTGGAGGCGGCGATGCGGGCGGGGCGGCAGGAGGCGGCGCTGGCGGCCCTGCGGAGATACGCGGCCCCGCGCGATGGGGAGACGGCGGCGAAGGCCAAGGCGGCGGACACCGTCGCGAAGCTCAAGGCGGCCATAGCCCAGGCAGGAGTGCGCTGTCAGGTGCTGCAGGCGAAGGAGGCGAAAGCCAGGTCGACGAAGGCCCAGCTGGAGGCGCTGGAGCAGGAGCGGGACTGGCTGACGAGCGCGCTGCGGTCAAAGCCCAGCTGGAGGAGGCCAACGAGGAGCGCCTGGAGGAGTCCACTGAAGATGGAACTTGAGGTCGACCAGCAAGGCCTGCAGCGGCGGAGCGGTTCCTGGTCTTCGAGATCCCGTCGGGCCTCTTGGAGGAGCTCGACGAGGTCGACGACGCGGGGGCCACGGCGGAGCTGGAAAAGTGTAGGGGCGAGCTGGAGCGCAACCAGAAGGCGGGCAGGAGCACGCTGGAGGATGCCGACCAGAGGACGAAGGAGGTTGGGCGGGCGGGCGCCGAGTTCTACGAGCAGGCGGAGCAGAAGCTCATGTTGCTCCTCCTCCTCCTCCTTTTTCTCCTCCCCCTCCTGTTCCTCCTCCTCCGCCCTCTCCTTCTCCTCCGATTTTCTTTCTCGAAGCCCAAGTCACATGTTGGACGGCCGGCTGCCTACTTCAAGCGCGAACTTCCTCACAGCCTCGCCCGCTTCATCTCGAGAAATCGATTCAGCCGCAAAGGAAGAAATCGAATCGCAGATGAAAATTCCTGCTGTGACTATCGGGGTCGTCACTGCATAGGCCCCCTTGCACACAACCGCCTCGATGCACCAAGCAGCTGCTGAGCAAGTCCCAGCACGCGTGCCGCCGTCAGTGTGCAGCAGTAAGATTGCATTCGCAAGGTCCTCGGTGGAAATCTGAAAAGATTGAAACCAGGACCTCCGGCTTTGGCTCGAAAATTCCGCGCCCGTTGCTGCCAGCAGATTAAGTCGTCGATGTCTCGCGCGGGGCGCCAGTCGGACTGGAAAATGCTGAAGATGCTGCGGGCGATGCACTCCAGCATAGGAGCCAGACCAAGGTCCGAAAGCACGGTCTCCCCGTTGATCACGCCGGCCACAAGTTTACAGTCTGTTATAAGCACAATGCGTTTTTGTCGGCGCCTCCTGCTGTATGTCAGGAACACCGTCGCCATGGCAGTCCGGCAACTGGTCCAAAGGATGGGTGGCGACTATTCTCCACTTAGGGCCGGTCTGGGTCATGTCGTTCACGGACGCCACGACATCAACACTGTACTCGAACAGCCCCGACAACCCGCAAAGGTGTGATTCAAACTGTGGGAAACATGCCGTCCATTCTGACTCCGCGGTTCCTCATCATCATGTTCTTCCCCCCTCTTCCTCGTCATCCTCCTCGTCCTCCACTTCGTACTCCTCATCCTCCCCCTGCTCCTCGCACCTGGACGCAAGACTTTTAGGACACCGAAGAATATTGGCACCGACAAGACACTGAACGAGAAACACTTTGACTGATTTTCGGAAGCGGCCACGCGAAAGGGAGAGAACTAACAGGAGGAGGGAAACAATAAAAGCGATGCCCCCCACCCCCGCCCGGCCCTCCCCACCACTTCTCCCCCGTCCCCCTCCCCTCCAGCTCGCCGTCCTTCCCATCGCCGCAGACCGCCGTCGCCGTCGCAACCGTCGCTCAACCTCGGCGCCGTCGCCGTCCTCCCCGCCCGCCCCTGGTGACGACGGCGGCGACGGCGGCGGCGGCGACGACGGTGGCGGCGGCGACGGTGACGACGACGACAGCGGCGGCGACGACGGCGGCGGCGACGACGGCGAGGGCCATGGCGGCGGCAGAGAAGGCGATGGCAACGGCGGTAGCGGTTGTGGCGGCGCCGCGGCGGGGAGGGCGCGGCAACAGCAACAGCGGCTGCGGCGGCGGCGACAGCCGCGGGGACGGCGGCGACGGCGGCGGCGGCGGCGGCTGCGGCTGCGGCTGCGAGGGTGGCGGCGGCGAGGGCGGCGACTCGGGGGGTGCGGCAGCGGCCGTGGGCCGCGGCGGCTGGGCCCGCCTCGTCGCCGGCGGCCGCCGCGCGCTCGCAGAGCTGGGCCTGGCAGGTCGGGACCGCCGACGTCCCCGCCGCCGCCGTCGCTGGGACGCAGAAGGACGTACTAGCGTTACGTATGCGCCCCATCACCAAGAGGGCCTCGGCCTCCCAATCACCAGAGGGGCCTCATTTCCACAGGCGCCTCGGACTCCCCCTTTTGACCCTCCCCGACCAGCCACAGCTTGAGGAGCTGCGCTCCGTACCCCCTTGAAGGAACCCATCGCATCGACAATCTCTCGAGAGGGGTGTGGATCACACCTCCCCTAGTTGTGGCTGGCCTGCCTTGGGACGCAGACAGTTATATACTACAGCCCCCCGCAATTGCGGATGAGAGCGACGGGGCGGCGGGGACCTCGGCAGCTTGCGGGGCTCTGAAGAAACTCGCCGCATTCCTGCTTTCCCAACCGTCCTGTGGTGTTGGGTCCTCGTTTTGAAGAGACGGTGCCCCGCGTTCCTCATCCTCCTCCTCCTCCTCCTCCTCCTCCTCCTCCTCCTCCTCCTCCTCCTCCTCCTCATCCTCATCCTCATCATCCTCATCCTCCTCCTCCTCCTTTCCCACCCTCTCATCCCGCTCCTCCCTCCTCCCGTCACCCCTCTAACTCTGGCACACCCCTCACACGCTCCGTGGCCCCATAGAGAGTTCCACCGAAGGCCCCAGTGCTACCGTCCACATGCGTCCCCCACACCCAGTTCGGCACCCCCATCACACCCTTCGCGGCCCCATAGGGGACTCCACCGAAAGCCCCAGTGCCGCCGTCCACATGCGTCCCCCACACCCAGTTCGGCACCCCCATCACACCCTTCGCGGCCCCATAGGGGACTCCACCGAAAGCCCCAGTGCTACTGTCCACATGCGTCCCCCGCACCAATTTCAGCACACCCTTCACAAATTTCGTGGCCCCATAGGGGGCTCCACCGAAGGCCCCAGTGCCGCCGTCCACATGCGTCCCCCACACCCAGTTCGGCACCCCCATCACACCCTTCGCGGCCCCATAGGGGACTCCACCGAAAGCCCCAGTGCTACTGTCCACATGCGTCCCCCACACCCATTTCGACACACCCATCACACGCTTCGTGGCTCCATAGGGAGCTCCACCGAAGGCCCCAGTGCCACCGTCCACATGCGTCCCCCACACCCAGCTCGACACACCCATCACACGCTTCGTGGCCCCACAGGGAGCCCCACCGAAAGCCCCAGTGCCGCCGTCCACATGCGTCCCCCGCACCAATTTCGGCACACCCGTCACAAATTTCGTGGCCCCATAGGGAGCTCCACCGAAAGCCCCAGTGCCGCCGTCCACATGCGTCCCCCACACCCAGTTCGGCACCCCCATCACACCCTTCGCGGCCCGGGGACTCCACCGAAAGCCCCAGTGTTACTGTCCACATGCGTCCCCCACACCCATTTCGACACACCCCTCACACGTTTCGTGGCCCCATAGGGAGCTCCACTGAAGGCACCATAAAGGGGCTATAGTGCCCAGTATGCCCCAAGCAATAGAGAAACACTCTCCTTGGCCCGAAGCCCTAACCCAAACCTTAACCGAATCCTTAACCCTAACGCACAACGGGGGTCAGAACTCGAAATGTTGAGCCCTAACGGGTAACCCGAATCTTAAACCCCATCCCTAACCCTAAACCGAACCCCCACCGGAATCCCTAACCCCTCACCCTAACTCCCTAAGTCCCTAACCGTAACCCTTTCACCCAAAATCTCACACTCTACGCCAACCGTAAACCCTAACCCCTAACCCTAGACCCTGAACCCTTACCCTCGCCCTAGCCCCTACCCGAACCCTATCCCCTAAACCTAACTCTAACCCCTCTTTTTTTCCGAACATCTAAACTAAACTCCGAACCACTCGTCGCTCGTTCGTGGACGCGGGGGGTGCCAGGAACGCGAATCGGAATTCTCTCGCGCGTGCTCGGGCGTCGTCGTCGTCGTCGTCGTCGTCCCCGCGTCGCCGCCCCCGTCGCCGTCTTCGCCTCGGGTGGGTCGGGTCGGGCGGGCGGGACATTAACGCGCGGGGCATACGCGCGCGAGTACGCGCGAACCCAATCGGGCGGGTCTGGTCGAGCGGGCGAGCCCCGACGGGCGGGCCGGGTCGGGCGGACCATCGCGGGCTTCACCACCCAGACTCAAATTAGACCTCGCAATCCCTGAGGGGCTGCGATCTGCGAAACTGTCGCCGCTTTCGAAGGCAGCTTGGGGGGTCCAGCGGAGTGAGGCACCTTCCGGATTCAGATTCGACCTCGCCGTCCCTACGGGGCTGCGGCCTGCGAAACTGTCGCCGCTTTCGAGGGCTGCTAGTGGGGCCCAGCGGGGCGTTGTCGTGGGCCGCCCGCAGACCTGGCGGCGCGCCTTCGAGCGTTTAGCTCCCACACTGAAAACAACAGGAAGGAAGCAGGTAAGCTAGCGGGCGAGCTAGGCCTCGCTCGCTTCTTCCATTAGCTATAAGCAGGTTGGATCCTTTCGAGCGCCGCGGCGACATGGCGCAGGCAGCGGCTGCATCTTTAGCGTATTACAAAAGCCACACTCTCCTGTCTCCTCCCGTCGATTTCGTCGTCGTCCACCTTCCCCTGTCACCTTCTCTCTGCTGCTGCTGCCGCGATGACTGTTCGGCCCCCGTCGCGTCCTTCTCCGGCTGTTCGTTCCCGCCCCCATGCCCTCTTCGAGCGTGGGCCCTCGCTCCTCAACCTTTTACTGTTGTCATGTGAATTGTGCCACGTGCGCGTATCCCACGTAGCTTACACAACCTACAGAAGGCGCATGCACTGTCATCGTCCTGGCAGGTTTGGGTCAACTCCTCATGCCACTTGATGGAATTGTGTTGGGTACGTCATAGGGTTATGTGTAAGATGACTTTTCGTATTACGATCACTAGTACTAGAAGTATGGTAAGTCCCCTTCGTGTTATGTCTACAAGTAATGATATCAGCATAGCTCATACTGGTATTAGACATATGATAAGAATAATAATCATAATAATAATAATATTATCAGTATTACTATCACTAGTACTAGAAGCATGGTAAGTCCACTTCGTGTTATGTCTACAAGTAATGATACCAACATAGCTCATACTGGTATTAGACATATGATAAGAGTAATAATGTCAGTATAACTATTCGTAGCATTCTGAGTTTGTTGCATAATATTGCTACTCATACGTGTTTAGGTATTAAGACCACGGTTTTTCATATTATGGGTATTGGTACATTGTCATTATTGATATGCGCTAGCATGATCAAACGTAGCACTAATATCATTATTGCGAACGCTTGTATCATGTATCCGAGTGAGGGGGCCGAACGGTCAGTCATTGTCCCTGGGTGCGTGGCTGAATAAGGAATTCGTGGTGGGAATTCTGATTGTTGCGTTGTTGTTGTTGTTGTTGTTGTTGTTGTTGTTTGTTGTTGTTGTTGTCGTTGTTGTTGTCGTCGTCCCACCCGCGACCCACCCACGACCCACCCCGCGACCCACCCCGCGACCCACCCCGCGACCCACCCGCGACCCAACCCGCGACCCACCCACGACCCACCCCGCGACCCACCCGCGACCCACCCGCGACCCACCCGCGACCCACCCCGCGACCCACCCGCGACCCACCCCGCAACCCATCCGCGACCCATCCGCGACCCATCCGCGACCCACCTCGCGACCCATCCGCGACCCACCCCACGACCCACCTTCAAGGGAGGAAAAAACACCCAGACCCGACAATTGACGTTTACTAAAATGGCCTTGGGCGTTGACTAAACAACCCTGCCCTGTTCGATTCAGTCCTTGTGTGCGTTTACTAAACGACTTCGCTTGTCGGGGTGATTATTCTGGGGCTGATTGTATGCCCTCTACACCCGCGACCCACCCGCGACCCAATAACGACCCACCCGCGACCCACCCGCGACCTACCCACATTGGTTCAACGAAAAATCGGCGCCTGCGGGAGGCTCGTTGTATAAGTTGTGAAACGTTGGCGCCTCTGGCGGGCTTCTCCGGAGTCTCGCAAACTGCCGACGTCCCCACCACCCCCATCACTCTTATCCGCATCTTCGGGGTGCTACGTATGCATACTACTACGAATATCAGCATTTTGAGCTTATTACTACTGAGAAGTTAGACGGTACTATTATTATGATTCGTCTTCGCGATATGCTTCTTGTTATTTATATTCCACCAAAACGATGTGTATGTTTGTTATTCCTCCTCCTCCTCCTTCTCCTCCTCCTCCTCTTCTTCCTCCTCCCTCCTCACCTCCTTCTCTCCCTCCCGTCCTCCCTCCCGCCCTCGATCCTTGCCTCCCTCCCTCCCTTCCTCCTTCCAGCCGCCCGCCCGCCCACCCTCCGTCCCTCCGCCCCTCCGTCCCTCACTCCCCCTCCCCCTCACCCTCCCTCTCCCTCTCCCCCCCCCCCCCTCTCCCTCCCCTCCCCGTCCCCGTCCCCGTCCACGTCCCCCTCGTCCTCCCGCCCCCCTTCTCCCTCCCGACCTCCATCCCTCTCTCGATCCCTGCCTCCCTCCCTCCCTTCCCCGCTCCCGCACGCCCCGCCCGCCCTCCATCCGTCCCTCCGTCCCCCCTCCCATTTCCCTCCCTCTCCCTCTCCCACTATCCTCCCCCCCCCCTCCCCCCCCGTGCCCTCCCCCACCCCCTCCCCCTCCCTCCCTCCCCCCTCCCCCCCCCTCCCCCCCCCCTCCCTCCCCCCCCCCTCTCATCCCGCACCCCCCCACTCCCCCACTCCCTCCCCCTCCTCCTTCCCCTCCCGCTTCCGTTCCTCCTTCACCCTTCCCCCTCCCCCCCCCTCCCCTCCACCACCCCTCACCTTCCCCCTCCCCATCCACAATTACTCAATATGAATACTACTCTCCTCTCTCCCTTGGTGACGTCGGGGAAATGTCCGGCCCCTCCAGCGTACTGGTTTTCTACACACAAGATTCCCAGAAGTTGGGTGTTCACTTGGGTTGTTGTTCAAACTGCTGCTGACGCTGAAGCGCTGGCCTAAGTTTCGGGCTACCGCTCGTTCCGAATCGTGCTCCCGCTGCAGCGCTGGCCTCATTTCCGCGCTTCCGCTCGTTCCGAATCGTGCTCCCGCTGCAGCGCTGGCGTCATTATTTCCAGCGCCATGCCACGGCATGATTCTAAGTCTTTCCAAATAGGCCCCAAAATCTAGAAAATTGAATTGCCTCCCGAAAAAGCCATCGGATGTGATTGCACATTCGGTGTCGATTCGATGATATTGGGGTCGCAGAAGCCCCCCCCCCACTTTGGGGCTTCGCCACGCCATGCTATGTCAGACTACGCGTCCTCCGAATCGCGTTCCCGCTGCAGCGCTGACCTCATTTTCGCGCTCCAGCTCGTTCCGAATGCTGCTCCCGCTGCAGCGCTGGCGTCATGATTTCCAGCGCAGTGCCACGGCATGGTTTTCTGTCTTTCCGAATAGGCCCCCAAATCCAAAAAAAGTGCGTCCCGAAAAAACATAGGAAATGCTTACACATTCGGTGTCGGTTCGTTGATTTCTGGAGACGCAGAACCCCCACCGTGGACCTTAAAAACGATCTGGTTGGAAAACGCCGATCAGATTTGACCCCGTGAGGGACACAGGGGCCCAGTGTGAGCCGATTGTTCCAGGAAGCCAGACCATCAAGCCTGGCAGCCCGCCGTACTATTCCCTGACATCTGCCCTCGCCCGCGGCAGCTTACCCAGCCGCCGCCGCCGCCGCCGCCGTCGTCGTCTCCGTCGTTGTCGCCGTCAGCAATTTCTGTGCGTTCCCTGGAGCTTCTGGAAGTCTTCGGGCCATCCGCCACGCCTCGTGCAAGGCTGTCCGCCCAGGGAGACTTGGAAGGGGGCTCGGGGAACGCAAGGCAGCGCGTCGAAAGGAAGGGGGGGCGGGGGGGGGCCTTACGCTATTACAGTACCCCTACCAAACGGCACCTTTGCATTCGAAAGCGCCCACATCGGGCAGGCACGGTTGCGCAAGACATGGAGCCAGGATTCCGGACAGGCCTTCTCCTTTCGTACGCGGGCCATTTACCCTCCAAAGCATACAGAAATGACGCGAGCGCACCTAGCTTGCCCTCCCCCCTCCCCTTCTCCCCTCCCCTGCCTTCCCCTCCCCTACTCTCCCTCTCCCCCTCCCGCTCCCCCTTCCCCTCCTCCTTCCATCTTCCCCCTCCCCCCCTCCACGGATTACACAATATGAATACTACTCTCCTCTCTCCCCTGGCGACGTCCGGAAGATATCCGGCTCCCCTCCGCACACTGTTTTTTTACACCCCAGATTCCCGAGAAATGGGTTTTCGCTTGCTGTAGGCTGGCCCCATTCTGAACCTCTGGTTGTTCCAAACCGTACTCCCGCTGCAGCGCGGGCGTTTTCGGTCCCTCCAAGTAGGCCACAAAATTCACAAGATGGCCGCCCGGAAAGAAAAAAACAAAAAAAATATCCCGGCAAAGCAACCTAACATCGATATGTAGAAGCATAGCTGGAGGCATGCAGCAGCAGTAACAGTCACAGTAGTAGTAGCAATAAGAGCAGGAAAGATGAAACAGTGGTAACAGTGAAGTAGTAGTTGTAGTTCGGAGTCCTGTAAAAAGGAGACACTGCTATCAACGCTGGAAGTGTGTCAAATCAGTGTGTGTGTGACGGTTGTGTCAAGGAATTGAAAGTTGAGATGTGACAGGTCGACAAGGACACTGTGTATGAGTGTTGCATGATAGTGAGAGAACGAGTGTTGCCCAGGAGTGTCGCCCAGATATGAAGTTCTGAGAGGTCACAGAGCACAAAGTGTGTGACTGTCGCGTGGGATTACTCTGAGTGTATCCCGGGATTGCCGTTCCAGACAGCAAGATAACCCGGCGTTCTGGGAGGTCTCGGAGCACGAAGTGTGTGACTCTTGCATCCTGTTATTCCGAATGTGGCCTGGGAATGAGGTTCTGGGGTGTCAAGTACGAGGAATTGTATGACTGTTGCGTCCGGCTATTCCGAATGTGGCCCGGGAATGGCGTTCTGGGAACTCGAAGAGCACGAAGTGTGTGACTGTTGCATCCGGTTATTCTAAATGTGGCCCGGGAATGGCGTTCTGGGATCTCGAAGAGCACGAAGTGTGTGACTGTTGCATCCGGTTATTCTAAATGTGGCCCGGGAATGGCGTTCTGGGAACTCGAAGAGCACGAAGTGTGTGACTGTTGCATCCGGTTATTCTAAATGTGGCCCGGGAATGGCGTTCTGGGAGAAGAGCACGAAGTGTGTGACTGTTGCATCCGGTGAAGATGTGTGTGAAGGGAATGGCTGGGAACTCGAAGAGCACGAAGTGTGTGACTGTTGGTGAAAAACGAGCGGGGCCCCCTGCCGCCCGGCAACTCCCAACGCCTGCCCGGACCCCCCTGTGGAGTGATCTGTGAGCTCTTTTTACCCCACTAGAAACCTACCAGTCTTCGATGTTAGGTAAATATCGGAACCGATTCCACAGACGGTGTCGATTCGTTGATTTTTGGAGGCCGCAAAAGCCAACCCCCCACTTTGGGGCGTCGTCGTTGTTTGCAGAAAGTATCAAGCGGGAGCCCCGCTTCTGCTTTGAGAAGGCGATGTCGAAATCAGAGCCAGCGAGTGCTATCCATCAGCCCCGCCTTGTGTGTGGAGCTGCTCGGGGAGCCCAAAAATCGGCGGTGAACAAACCTCCCTTCAGACCACCCTTTAGCGACAACTGCCTAGGACCGAAACCGACGGACCTGGACCCGCAAAAATGACTGCCGCGCGGCCCTCTCGCGAACCGAAAACGGCCAATTCGCTAGTCGACGTGTCAGGGTAGGAGGTCGATCGACCTCCGAAAAAAGCCAGACATGGAGCCAAGAATCCAGACCGGCCCAGACCTCTCGAAGACGATCCACTTACCCTCCAAGGAACCCGGCGCCATGCCATGGCATGCTATGCTTTGCGTTGCAATGCGTTGTGATGCAATGTTTCACTGCGCAATACCATGCCATGCTATGGCATGCTACGCTCTGCCGTGCTCTTCTACGCCATGCCATGCCGTGCTCTACCATGCATCGCGTACGCTCTCGCGATTATTGCCCTGCTCGACATCCGACGGTGCTAATAGAGAAGAAGATATCTGGCCATGGTAAGGGTTGGGAGAGAGGGGTATGTCGACAGAAGTGACGCGAGCGCACCTAGGTTGCCCCTCCCCCCTCCCCCCTTCCCTTCCCACACCAAAATTACACAATATGAATACTACTCTCCTTCTCTACCCTGATGACGTCCAAAAAATGTCCGCCCCCCCTCCGCGTGATGTGTTTAACACTCCGGAGTTCTGGTTCACGGGTTTTCGCTTGGGCTTGTTTTCAAAATGTTGTTCCCGCTTATACGCTGGCCCCGTTTCTGCTCCTCTGGTTGTTCTAAACCGTGTTCCCGCTGCAGCGCGGAATAGGCCACAAAATCTATAGGGAAAAACAATCGGAAGTGATTCCACATTTGGTGTCGATTCTTTGATTTCTTGCGCCGCAGAAGCCACCTCCACACTTTGGGGCGTCGTTGCTTTCAGGAATTATCAAGCGGGAGCCCAGTTTCTGCTGTGAGAAGGCGATGTTGAAAGCAGAGTCAGCGGCTGCTCTGCATTAGCCCCGCCTTGTGTGGAGCTGCTCGGGGAGCCCAAAACACTAGACATGGATCCACGACTGCAGACTGGCTCAGGCCTCTCGAAAACGATCCAATCACTCTTCCTGCAAGGAACCCAGCGCCATGCCATGACATGCTGTGCAGTGTTGTGTTCTGCGCCGCTGTGCGATGTCATACTTTGCGTTGCAATGCTTTGTGATGCAATGCTTCACTGTGCAATACCACGCCATGCTATGGCATGCTACGCTCTGCCGTGCTCTTCTACGCAATGCCATGTCGTGCTCTACCATGCATCGCGTACGCTCTCGCGGTCATTGCCCTGCTCGACATCCGACGGTGCTAATAGAGAGGACATTTACGCCATGTTAAGGGATGGGGAGGGTGGGGTAGGACGTCAGATATGACGCGAGCGCACCCAGCTTGCCCTTCCCCCCTCCCCCTCCCTCTCCCCCTCATCTCCCTCCCCCTCCCCCTCTCCCTCCCCCTCCCCTTTCCCCCCCCTCCCCTCCTCATCCTCCACCTCTTCCTCCTCCTCCTCCTCCTCGCCCCCCCCCCTCCTTATCCTCCTCCTCCTCCTCCTCCTCCTCCTCCTCCTCCTCCTCCTCCTCCTCATCCGTTGCCATTTTGGCTCCAATACGAACCATTGGCCGTGGTGGTTCGTGCTTGCACGGAGCCAAGGGGCTGGCTCGAGCGCCCCAACGGCAGCAGCTGTCAACTTCTCCACGTACACCCGTTTGAGCTGCCAGGCCCTGCAGGATGTGTCTTCCCAGCATCCTGCCACATGGTCAAGGATGCACATGTGAAATGTACCATTTGCAAGTACAAGAAGGGCTGGAAGTCCCACGAGTGCTGCCACAAGTGCAAGGGTGAGCTTCACCTTCCCAACTGCCCATGGCGCGCGCCTCAGGGTGCCTGAGGAGATGCTGACGGCGCCCGCGGAGGCTGCGGCGGCGGCAAGGGTCGCAGGGGACGGGGCGACGCGCGAGAGGCGCCCGCTTCGGAGGCCTCGACTTTGGCCTCCATGCTCGCGGCCCTCGCTGACCATGTCCCCCCAGAGCAGCAGCACGCCCTCGTGAACTTCCAGGAGATCCAGCCACTGCCGAAGGAGCATGTCGGGCGGTCCGTGCCAAGTACGACCAAGGTCTGGCTAGAGTAGCGCGCCGCCTACACCGCGGAGTGCGCCAAGTCTCTCGAGCAGGCCCGTCTGGAGGTCGCGGCCACGCTGGAGCTCATCAATGCGGGGCGCGGGCGGCAGGGCCCGCCACCCCATGCCTCCACGGTGCCAGCGTTCAACCTCAGCAAGATCCTTGTGGGCGACATCGACCAGCAAGCGTTCGAAGAAGGCGACGAGCTCGCCGCGGAAGGGGCCGACCTCGATCCTTCGGAGCAGAAGCAGCGGGACCTCAAGTCGGCCTTTGGACAGGAGCTCAAGGGCAAGCTCATGGAGATCTTCGGCCAGAGCGCGGATACGCTCAAGGCGCGCCGCGCCGAGCTGGCGACCACGCGCTCGCGCTTCCAGGCCAAGCGCCGCCGGGTCGACCCCGCCGAGCAGGAGGCCGTGGAGACCGAGGCGCCTGCGGCGCCCGCGGCGCCTCCTACGGCGGGGCCCCCGCCCCACCCCCGCCACGGGGCGCGCGGCGGCGCCTCCGCGGCGCGAGGTGGGAGCTAGGCCTCCCGGGCCCCCCAGGCGCTGGCGCTGCTGATGCTGGTGGGCCTCCCTCTGCTGGGGCTGAGGCCTTGGCTGCCGCGGCGCGGGCCCGGCAGAAGCCGGGTCTCCAGCGCGTCGGACTCAATGCGAATGCGTTCTTGCTGGACTACATTGGCGAGGCGCGGGGCATCCTGGCGCCATATCACATCTTGGTCTTGCGGAAGCTGCGGCTCGCCACGGACTGGAGGAGGTCGAGGCCGCCTGCTACAAGCACCTTCTCGTGGCCTTCGATGACTCCGCCATCGGCAGTGGAGGCGGCCGCAGCGCCGACGTGGGCCTATCGGGATGACTATGTTGGATGGGCGTGCTACGCATGACTGTTCGCCTCCAGGGTCGGCTGGACGTCACCAATGAGGGTTGGGCGATCCGCAAAACTGCCCATCCTCGAGGCAGTTGGAGAGCTCATTTTCACATACGGCATCCCCTGGGCCCTCCAGGCCGACTTCCAGAATGTAGTGAGCACGTTGCAGGATACGGGATGGCTGGGTGATGTGCAGGGGGTGGCCATCGCCCCAGACCAGCCTACATGTGCTGGCATTGGCGGTGGACGCACTATTGGTTGCTTCGTCGTGAACCGATCGATCGCGGTTTCGTTCAGCAAGGCCGCGAGTTTGCCCAGCTCCGCGTTCCCCCACTCCCCAGTGCAATCAGACTCGACACTCACATTCGATTGAAGCATGCATGGCGGCTGGCACGCCCAAAACAGTTTCCGATGACTGTACCGGTGGGATGCCCGCCGTCACCGCGTACATGGCCCCATCTCGGTGCCACGCAAACCTGAACTGATGATGAGCTGTACCCCAATTGAAGCTACTTTCCTCGTTGGCCGAGGGTGAGCTGACGACCCTCTTCGCCCTTGGGAACGGCTGCTGCGGGCGCGGAGACTACCCCCGCCCTTGGTCGGCCCACCAGGCTCACGCTCGGCCGGCACAGTTGCGTCTCGAAGCTGGCCATGGGTGGCAGCACGCACCATTGACATCCTCTTCCTGGCACTAGCGGCGCTTTCTGCTGGCGCATGGAAGAATGACTATACTCGCCGGCGCACTCTGCGCCGAAAGATTACTCACGGCGCACCTCGCTAGCTCCCGCCGCCGGGGGCCCCTGCTGCCGATGTGCGTACCACGGTGTTCAGTTTCCTCGGCTACACGCTGACCCGCGACACCTTCGACGAGGCTCCTCTCATCAATGGACCTGCAGCGGGCTGCGCGCCAGGGGGCGACGGCCATTGAGAGGCAGCAGACAAGTGGCGGACCAAAGCGTGGAGGGCTCGTCTCAAAGGGGCCTCGCGTGCTGTTGGCGCGGGCTTCATCCACCGCCTCACCAAGTGGCAGACTCCGCCGACGCCTGTCGATAAGAAAAGAAAGGAGGTACCGCGTTTCAGCTGGGGGACCCGCATCAGGCGGCGGACGCGTGGGCCAAGGTCTGATTCGACATTTGGGCCAGCCACAGGGGGGGGGGGCTAGCCAGGGGATGCCTGCCCGTCCTTGGGAGCTCGCGCATTGCGATAACTCGCTGATTCATGATCTTGCGCCAGCTAGGCTCAACAAGATAAGCTGTTCTTTCGCCCAGCAGACTTGCATCGGCACTGACAACTGGCATTCCCGCTAGTGGTCATTCTTGTCCGATGGATCTGTGCACACGAAGGCTCACTGGCCGACACAATTGCGCTACCTCATGTACGTTGCGGTTTCCAGGCACAGCGGCGGTAGCAGATCGCCAGGGCTGCTACCGTCCCCCATGCGGGCCCATGGCGGATACTTCTCTACGAATGGGAGAACTCCACGCGGCGCCCGCATGACGCGGCAGCCCCTGGAGGAGGCGCCAAGGGCGCGATCTGCCACCAGATGCTGGTCGGTGAGGGCGCGGACACTCTCAAGGGAATCACCACCGCCACCACCGCGCTGGACCTCGAGAAGGCCTTCGAGTACATCGCCATGCACAAGCTGTGGGAGGTCGCCGACCAGGCTCGCTTCCCGAAGCAGTTGCTCAAGCTCGAGGTCTCAATCTACACGTGCGAGAGGCTCGTGGGTTTCCGGGGCGTGGTTACTACTGGCTCTGCTACCACCTAGTCTGCGGTGTGGTCGCTGGGAGCACGGGGGGTACGCGTACCCTCAAGATGGTGGCCATCCTCATGGTCGACCGCCTCATGGCCAGGTGCCCCTACATGTCCGTGAAATTGCACGTCGATAACCTCAGTCTCCAGCGTCGCGCCGATCGCAGGACCGTGGCTGGGGAGCTCGGCGACGCCGTGTGCTACTACATCACTGGGATCGAAGGTGACGGCCTGCCTGTTTCTCGCAGGCGTGCTCCTGATGGGCCTGCCGGCAAGGGATGCGCCCTCACCACCGCCCACGCTACTATGCCACGTGGTCGGAGGTGGCTCCGAAAACAGGTTGTTGTACGAAGTCGTTGCTTCTTGCCGTGGGAGCTAACGGCTGTTGTGGTTTGTCTTATGAGGATCTCTGTTTCGCCCAGCCGTTCGCCTGGCGCATTGCCACTGAAACGCCTCAATCGCTTGGCGGTTCGTGGCTCCGGCCTCCTTCTCCTCCTCCTCCTCCTCCTCCTTTTCGTCCTTCTCCTCCTCGCCCTTGCCCTCGCCCTCGCCCTCGGCCCTCCCTCCTACACTCCTGCTCCGTTCCTGCAACCGTTTACTATTCGAGTTGTAGCCTCCAGGACTTTGCCGTCGCCCACCCGCTCTCAAGGCGGGGCGCTGGCCCTCCCGCCGCCGCGCCACGCCCGCCCCAGGCTGGCGAGGCTGGGGCTGCGGAGGGCGCGGTGTGCTGGCGCCGTGTGCGGGCTGCTGGGTTCCCGTGGTTCAATGCGGCCCGAGGCTGTTTGGACCGCGCATCTGTACGATGAGGCGTCGTGGAGACCACGCGACTGTGACCCCGGACTGGATGCATAAAAAGCACCTCGGGAATGGTAGACGAATGATTGGGTTTGTCTGGGTCCCGCATCCCTCCTCGGGCTGGGGGTGGATTAGCTCCCCCGCGGCGTGCATGTGTCGGAGGGGGGGGAGGGGCGTCTTTCCACTCCTCCTCCTCCTCCTCCTCCTCCTCCTCCTCCTCCTCCTGCTATTCTTCGTATGACTAGTATATGATTATAATTATTAGTACTATTATACGAGTATTTTAATAGTCTTAGTAGCGTTATTAATAATATCATCATTAGTGGTAGTATTAGCACTGGCATCCTGAATACTTATAATACTGTTACTGGTATGAGGTGTATTGTTATTATTCGTAGTATTGTCAATAGTGTTCTTAGTATTATTAATAATAATGTTACTATGTTCCTTATTATTATTTAGTACTATTATTATCATTATTGGTAGTATTATTGTTATTCGTAGTAGTAGTGTCCATATTTGTAGTACTCATATTAAAGTTCGTATTACTACCCTTCGTATTAGTATTGTTCGTCTCAGTCTTCTTCTTGTTATGACTCTTCTAATTAGTATTACTAGTCTTCTTCTTCGTATCATTAGTATTACTACTATTAGTTGAATTGGTAGAATTAAGATGCTTCTTTTTCTTCTTCTTATGAGTTTTAGTCTTCCTATAATACTATTATTCCTCCTCCTCCTCCCGAAACGTAGGAACCGTGGTTTTTGGTTTGCGTTGGTCAAAGTCTTGTCACGGATCGCGCACTTTCGGCCCCGTCGTCGAACGCATCGCGTCGCAGCAGGGGGATCGGTGCCTGCAGCGAATCGAAGGAAGCCGCTCGCTGCTGCTGCTGCCGCTGCCGTCGCCGCGCGAACGTCCTCGACTGCGCCCGCGACTGCCGCGCCGCGAAGGAGAGCGGGATTGTTGCGGGCGCCGCGCCCTCCATCGCAAATCCATCGGAACCCGATCAATCCACCTGCGGCCCCCTGGACTCCGCGAGCCCTGACACCCCCCGCGCGAGGACGTCCAGGGGAGGACGTCCCGTCGCGGCCGCCCTGACTGGAGGCGCGGCAAGGCCCCCTCTCGGGGGTCTCGGCGACAGACGCGACGCGGGCGCAGCGGCAGCTGTCGCCTTGCTCGCAGCGTTTGCTGGGTCGGCAGAAAAGCTGCATTTTTCAACGCGAGGCCACATGCACCGGTCTCGTCGCGGGCAGGCGCCGTGCTTTGCGAAAGAGAAACAAAAAAACTTGGCACCTCCGTCTTTGGGCGGCCGTTGTGCGCCTCGTCCCGCGGGGGATCGTCTCTCGCGGGCATCCGCGTCGGCCTGCGACGCGCGCCCGCGAGGTCGCGGCGTGGGACGGTTGCCAGAGCCAGCGCGCAGCAAATTGCACTGTTCGCCGTTTTTGCAACGACCTGCCTTGCATGTTGCGCATACGACCAAGTCGTGACGAATAGTCTCGTTCTTGAGGTTGCGTCGGCTACGCTCGAGTCGACGCATCTCGACGTTGGCCAAAACACGTCCTCGCAGCCAATCGCACGCGCGATTGGAGTCACCCATGCTCATCTTGTCATAGTCGCGCATGTCTTTCTTCATCCATGGGCGCCTGCGGATCTGAGCTCGGAACAATGACTGAAGTGTATTGTTGCCCGGTGGGCCAAGGCACCCCAAAAGTAAATTGTCCCAGTCCAGAATAAACCGTTGGAGATCGTCGCCCCGCATGCGAATGAGTTGTGGACGTTTAAAGTCGTGCATCATGTCGTCGACGTCAGTGACTTTGTAGGGTTGCAGTATCGTCCAATAGATATGTCTACCTTTCAACACGCGGCCAGCTTTGTGCTCTTGAGCTTCGGGAATCTTCATTGCGCAACGGAGCTCAGCATTCAGAACGGCCGATAGTCCAGCGGCAAGCGTACAATCGATGCTCTCGAAATCGCCACTGCCTTGTAAGTCCTCAAATATAATGACAGGCTGTTCGGCAACGCAGAGGAGCCCGCATGCCTCGGCAGGGCGTCCAGAGGCGCTGCCAAAATGTTCCCTGACTATTTGTTGCCACTCCTGCAACTGAGTAACGCGTGGCAGTTGAGGATCACGCACAGCATTTGACTCCTGGATCTGGGTGGTGCCACCAGAAGAATACGGCGCTAGATTATGCGACGGAATTGGCGGCGTCGGCGATGGTGCGCGCACAGGAGATACGGGAAGTGTCTGTGTTGAGGCTGCTGCAGAGGCAGCTCCTGGTGACGTGCGTCGCGGTTGCCCTGTGCGGACGTTGCCATCGGCGAGGGTCGGGGCACTGTCGGCGGTGGGCCCTGGCGGTTGCAAAGGGCGATGGATCTGGGCGTCGCTAACGTGAGCCTTCATGGCGGCTTCGAAGGTCGCGAGATCGTTCTGCAGCTGCTCGACACTCTGTCGTAGACCACGTCCCTCGCCGTTGGTGTCATAAGTTCGCTGGGGGGTGCCGGTCCAGCCGATGCCCTAGGTCCTGGAATCGTCGGTTGCGCGCTTCGCGCTCTAGCTCCAAACGGGCGGGGACATCCTCCGCCCGCGCCTTCTTCAGCGTCTCTTCCTCATGAGATCTGGGTGAATCGTTACTGCGCGCGGCCCGCCGCCTTCCTTGCCTCGGCCATCTCGGCAGCGAGGAGGGCGAAACCGCAAGCCGAAGTCGGGGCGCCCAGCTGGCCAGTCTGGGTCCGAACAACATACCAATCAGCAAATGCAGCCTGCATGTCAGGCAACTACTGATCGACCGTGGAGACTCGGTTCTCATGCGCTGGCAAGCGTCCATCTGATACATGAAGACGTTGAACAATAGCCATCTCGGCAGTGCACAGCTTGCCGCGCAGCTCGGACGCGGTTGTGAAATCCCACCAGCCCTTTGGGCGTGAGTGGTTTAGGGAGCTCTCTCTGTTCTCAACCCCCCTTCTTCCCCTTCGGGGAGGGGTTTACCCCCCCCCCTACCCCCTCCCCCTAGGCCTGGAGAGGGCGCCCCGCGGGTGGTCAGAGGGGTCTTTTTCGACTCCTGGGAGGGCTAAAAAAACGACACCCCTCACGAGGATTCTGGCCCCGACGAGGGGAAGGAGGAAAATGCCCCCCTCTTCTTCGAAGTCAAAATCATTGATTTTACTAAGGTTTTGGCCCCATTTTGGCCTTCTGAGGGGGCAGCGCTAATTAAAGCCCCCCTCTTCTTTCAAGCCAAAATCATTGATGTTACTAAGGTTTTGGCCCCATGTTGGCCTTCTGAGGGGGCAGCGCTAATTAAAACCCCCCTCTTCTTTGATCGATGTCCTCCAAGATGGCCCCAAGAAGCGCCCAGGAGGCACCAAGAAGCCCCAAGATGGCCCCAAGAGGCCCCCAGGAGGCCCCCAAGAGGATCCCAAACGGCCCAAAGAGGCCCCCCCGAGGCACCCAAGACGCCGAAAAGCCCATCAGGACGACCCTCCACTCGCCTGGGCGTCGTTTCTGGACGGGCAGGAGGAGGGGCCCGAACGACTCGCACCAGGACGAGGGGCCCGAACAACTCACACCACGAGAAGCCCGAACGACTCACACCAGGACGAAGAGCCCGAACGACTCACACCACGAAGGGCCCGAACGACTCACACCAGGAAGAAGGGCCCGAACGACTCACACCAGGACGAGAAGCCCGATCGACTCAAACCACGAGGAGCGCTTTCTCTCCCTCCTCCTCCGCCTCGCCCTTGCCCCGCCCCCACCACAAGGAGGATGTGCAAGGGGGCGGGGGGAAGGAGAAACAGGGGAGATATGCGGGGGCAGGCGGAAACACGCCTGAAAAAAACACGACTGTCGGCATGCTTCGCAAGAGTTGCTGTTTTGAGATGGGCTGGTGGGGATACGCGAAGCGTGAAGAATTCCCGGAGTGGAGGTTGGCAATGGTCACATCAACGTGATCACAAAGCGCAATGAGGTCATCACGGACCCGTTGATCCGTAGTCCCATGTACCGCAGTAGCTGGAACCTACCGCACTGTCAGGAGCTCATCGCGCATGGTCCTGACAGCAGCAGCAGCACAAGTGTCCCTGATGCCCACGAGTTAGGCCTCCACTGAAATGAAGTAGTCGTGGAGCGTCTGAACTGCAATGGGGCCGACAACTCGGTATAACTCCACGCGGTCGACTCGATTCTGGACCTGCGCGAGGATCGATCGCCGCGCAGCGATCCGAGCGCCGACAAGGGCACGGGCGCGGTGTAGCTCTTGCCTCATTGTTGCTGTCTGCGCAGCAAGGCCCGACGACTGTCGCTCAAGTTCCACCCTGGTCTTTGAGCTCGGCCAGATCATTGGCTGAACGCGATGGCGCGATGCAATATCGCGCTGCTGGGAGCTTTGCCAAGGGCGCCTATGAGAGGGGCTGCGGCCATTGCCCCTTTCTGGAAGACCGGATGCGACACCGCTCAGGGGCCCGTCGCTGAGACGTCCGCCCAGCGCGATCTTCAATGACGCGCGCGCGTTCAGAAGCGGAAACCATAGTGGGGGGCGCGGAATCCCCCCAGCAGCGGAGGCTCGCGAAAGCGCCGTCAGGCGCCGCTGCTCCGGCGCCGCCGCCGCGAGCGCTTCCGCCAGCGAGGGCTGGAGAAAAAGATGGGGGCGAGGCGAATCCAGCGGTGACTCCGAGGCCACTTGCCAGCGTTTCCCCCGGCGCGCGGGCGCAATCAAAGGCGGCGCCAGGAAACGCAGTGGACGCATCAGGCACCAGAGCTTGATGCGAGGCCCCAGGCGCGCGAGTGGATGCGCGCGCAAGCGGCGGCGATGGCGAATCGGGAATGATCTCCCCGAGCGCTGCCGCGAGCGACGCGGCGCTGCCGTCGCCTGAAGGGGGGGCTGCGGCACCTCCGATCCTCTCGCCCTCTCCGCGCGGTCGCGCCCACGCTCCGTCGAAGACCCCGCGCGCGCAGAGGCGCCGTTCCCCGCGGGGCCCAGGGCCTAGCGGCAGAATCAAAGACGAAGCGGAGCGTGGCAGCGGAGAGCGTAAAAGAATACGCTGACAACCTGCGGAAGTAGGTCAACGACCGAAGAGTCGAACCTACTGCGTTCCCCGTAGGTAGAGGTAGGAAAGGAAGAGGGGGTCGCGAGTCCTTTCCCAGGGCACTGCGATGGAGGCAGCGCGGTACGTTGCACCCATTCCTGAACCGATACGTCAGCGGTAGATAAGGACATAATGCTGATACGAGCGGACTTCACACACACACATTCAGGGGCATCTGAATAACGGAAGTTTCACTGACATGAGACCAGTTCAGCACCCGGCATGACACGAGAACCTGCACGCGGCGGGCCCGACCTTCTGGCAGCATGGCGTAGAGAAAGAGACCGACTATGACCCCTGCGACGAACGAAAATACGCACCACTGCCAGCGCGACTGAACTCCTGGCTCACCCAGCGAGCCACGCTGATCCTCAGCCACGTTGTCTGTTTCCGTGATTCAACGCAACTTGCCAAGCGCAGTGCCCACGAAAATGGCGGCCTTGTCTTCGCGCGAGCCAGGAGGCTGCTCGCGAGGAAGACAGGCGAGGATGACCTTATTGGATGAGCGAATGGCATGCCTGTCCGACGCGAGTGTCTCGGCCACGACCGCTCGAACCTCGTCGCGGCTGCTTTTGGGAGGCAGCTTCGCCTTCGATCCCACGATGGTCTCAACCCGGCCCGGCCCCGAGCGAGACAGCGGAGTTGAGGGGCCTCGCCGCGGGGGCGCGGAGCGAGCGGGAGGCGGAGCTCCTCCGCCTGGCCCTCGAAGGCGGATGCGGCGAGGCCGGCGCCGCGCACTCGCCTTGGTTGCGCAGCTCGAGTTCCCGCTCGCAGCAGCTCTTGCCACGGAGGAACGCAACGTGCTTCTGGCCATCCTTCGCCTCGGCCTCCAGCTGCTCGCGAAAGGGCTCGATATCCGTCTGGTCGCCCCGCCGGCGGGACCCGCCGCGGCTGTCGCCGCGGCGGTAGTGGCCGCGGCCGCGGCCGCGATCCCGATCGCAGTCGGGGCCGACATCCCAGCGGTCCATCTCGCCGCGGCAGTCGCGGGCCCGGCGGTCGCAGGCGCGGTCGCCCTCCCGACGGCCGCGCCGATCACGGTCGCGATCACGATCGCGGCTGTCGCAGCCTCTGCTGTCCTTGCACGACTCGCTGCTCCAGCGGCGCTCGCAGCCCTTCCCCGCGTTGCGCTAAAGGCCGGCAGTGGAACGTCTGGGGCAGCACCGTCAAACGCGCCGCGCCGCCCGAAACCTCCGAGCAGAAACGCCCCGCGGAGAGGCACGCGCGGCCGCCGGGACGAGGTCGAGAGGGCACCCCACGAGGAATAGCTCTAGGGCCAGACTCTAGGGCCAGCTCCAGGGCCCATGCTGCGGCAGCTCCTACAGATAGCTTAAGATACTGGGCACGGGCATACATGCCGGCAAACAAGGAGACCACATTCGAGAACTTCCGACGGGGCTGGCCTGGCCAGATGATGATGTTGACTCGAGGTAGGGATCTCGCTTCGCCTGACAGCCAAGGTATATTGGGGCTCTTCGGGAATATGATGACTGACGGCCCCACTGCTTGCATGTCTAGGCCGACCCGCGCACGCGGCCCCACCGGGCCCAATATGCTTGATGCAGGGCTGACGCGCACAGGGTAGACCACCCCACGGAACTCATAGTATGCGATCATGCCGAGGACGTCATCCACGCAGCAGCGTTGACCGAGGGGAAGCCGCCCATGACCAGGAAGCCGTCGGGGCCCAGCAGCACCCAGCCGAGCCCCACCATCTCGAGCTTGAAACTCGAACCAGCTAATGAGGACAGAGAGAGCCACCCAACGATGATATATCAACACAGGAAAAGAACAACCGGAGCTCTGTGAATATCACACACCGAGATCTTGAAACATCCAGGGGGCGTCGAGCCCGCCCAGGGCCGCGTCCTGGGC
Source organism: Prorocentrum cordatum (assembly GCA_963575745.1). Classification (NCBI taxonomy): domain Eukaryota; class Dinophyceae; order Prorocentrales; family Prorocentraceae; genus Prorocentrum; species Prorocentrum cordatum. The sequence goes on along the minus strand of CAUYUJ010020937.1, from coordinate 227,213 downwards.
GCGCGCGATTGTTCGACGAGGGTCGCGCGCACGCCTAGCCTCAGAAATACCTCCGAAGCAACGCCCTGCCAGGACGCTGAGATCACTGGTGCGCCACACTGCTCAAGAACCTGACCGGCACCGGCAACTACGACGATGATCTCTGACATAGCCAGGGAAAAACAAGCACAATGCGGCCCTCCCCTGTGGCAGGGAAACTATGAGCCGATGGCTCTTCAGCTGTCGAGCTAGCACTGAAGACCTCGAAACTGAGACCAGTCCACGACAGAGCATCTCGGGCTGCTCGACCGATGCCTCGAATACCGCACGTGCCTGGCGCCTGCGAGCAAGTCATAGCACGGCACAAACAACGATGAAAGGGCCTGTGACACGCGCGCCCACCAACGGGGAAAAACAGTTTCCTTCGACCGCAGGGGAGACACGCGGCGGATTCGCGTCCGCCGACAGCGGCGGCAAGTGGCGCGGCGCGGAGAACCACGCGGGGGGGCGCGGGGGGGGCCGCCACCGCGCGGCCCCACATCCATCCTTCCGCATCGTGCGGTGGCACGTCGAGCCAAATGGCCCAGTCGGGGCTCACCATCGCGAGCTGGTGGAGGTACCGCATCACGTCGCACCCGTCGCACGCTCACAATTCGTCGCACCCCCTGTCGTCGGCAATAACCACGCACTCGCTGCGCTCGTCGAGGATGTCGGACACGTCCTGTCCCAACCCCCCGCCAGAGCGCGGGAGCAGCTCGAGGCGCGATCTTTCTGTCGCGGAGCCATTGCCCAAGATGCCGAAAACCTCGCCAAAAGACTCGCGGGGGCATCCGCGCCCTCGCAGCCCGCGCGCCGAACGCCGCACGGGCCTCGCGCAGGGCCCGGCGCGGACGCGGCCACGCCAAGAAGGAGCCATGGCCCACCCAGGCGCTGCAGGCGCCGCGGAGCCGAAGGTGGCCCATCAGGATGGCGGGGCAGGGCGCCGACGTAAAATCAGACCAAACACGATTCGCAGAGACCTTATCCTTCCAACAGGGTACCTTGGAATAGACTGCCCTGGGGGATGTTGGTAGATCTCTCGCGTCGACGCCAACTTCATCGCCCTGGCCGCGTGGGCGATAGAAGCTCCAACCCACCAGCAGTACTCAGCCCCCTGAAACACGGCTGGAAGTTGAAGGGGTGGCCGGCGGGCACTTGAAGACGGGGCCCCCGCAGGTGCATGCCGATGCGGTGCATGGCCATGCGCTGCCCGTGGAAGGACTTCAGGAAGTGGCTGGCCATCGACACTGCAGAATATAGGTGGGCCCCAAGCTGGAGCCGCCCAGCGTAACTGCATAGCGGGAGATCCATCCAAGCGGCCGCGAGAAACGCCAACATCAAGCCTAAGCGGCGATCCTCGAAGATCCACAGCGGGCGGATGTCCACCGTGAAATGGCGGTGCTCGGCGATCTGCAGCCGATACAAGGTGGGGAAGGGCGCGGACTCCGACAACGACCCAGGACACGCAGCTGCCACCTCATGCCCCGTCTCTGGTGCCATTACCTCCTGGGCAATAGACGGCATAAAGGTAGTCCACGCTGGCGAATTTGATGCAGCACGGCTCCTCTTCCCCATGATGGCGGGCGCTTGCGCATGGATCTGCGGGATTTCTGCATCGCGTGGAGCTGGCCTGCCCCACGCCTCTGACTGGTCGCCTCCGCCTCCACGGAGTCAGCGATGTTGCACTTGGGCCGGTGGCGTCGGATTGCTATGGCCTCGAAGGGGAAGCTGGCCCGCTCCGTGCACAGAAGCAGGATGGGCAGGAACAAGGGCGACCCGAGGCTGCGCCGCAAGGCCTTGTAGCGCGGGCGGTGCCCTGGTCCCACTCTCGGGTGGAACGCCGCCCTGATATGCTCAGCCACGCGTCCCGGTAGGCCTGGTAGCGCGGTGCTCCTGAGCGAAGCCTTGCCCACATACAACCCTGCGTGGCTTCCAAGTATAAGCACAGCTGCAGAAACCTCTGTCTGTGGAGGGCCAAAGAAGCAGCGAAATGGTGAAGAGAAGGGTGGTCCCAATCTGCTATGGCCGCTCGAAGATCTGGGGCAGCCATGTCGAGCACCTGTGTGGCCCACCTCGGGATGCGGCGCTGGGCCCATGCCCGCCGCAAGCGAAGGATCGCCAGCATGGCCAGGGCGAAACTGACCACGCTCCAAAGGTAGACACCCCGCAGCGGACGGACAGCAGGCCTGTGAGATCCAGCAACATACTCGAGCAAGAACGAGAGGAGGCTAACGATGCGGGGGATAGCAAGCCTGTGATACGGCTGATACCAAATCCAAAAGCGTAGCCTGCTTGCGGCATCCTCCTGCGAGACACCTGCAGAACGACACTGAACTCCACACAGCATGGCTAAAACAAAACTGTGGTCCCTAGCATGTCTGACCGAGAGCGGCCAACGGACCATGATGCGCCCCCGCCCTTTCATCAGTAGCTGCGAGCGCATTGTCCAGAGACTGCTCGAGGTCGAGGTCCTTGGGTGGTTCTGACGGTCTGCGTTGCTACCGGCATGCATCATGATGATGTCCCACAGCTCCTCTCGTGGTGGCCTCAAGGCTCGTGCAGCCAACGTCTGGGATGCCTGGAAACTCTCTTTTGGGCTGATCATCTCCTCGTGCAGGGCCAAGCTGGAGACGAGACCCTGGAAGAAGTCGCAGAAGCCAGTGGACGCCTGATGCAACTGAGCTAGCCATATTGGGCGCGGTCCCAGGTATTGACGGGTAAACTCCGCCGTGTGACCAGAACTCGCCACGGCCAGAAACCAAACGCTATATGGATACGCCGACGAATATACACACAATTATGAAGGGCACCTCGTCGCATTGGACGTCGCCTGATATATATATCTATATATATATATATATATATATATATATATATAGATCCCCGTCGCTGATACCAGACGTGCCGAACCAGATTGAGAAAGAATCACCGATCGCTTTAGATATGTGATGAGAGTGCTGCAAACCCTGAGCTCCAGCCGAGAGAATACACCACAATCCTTTGAGATGTGAACCAGGCCCTCTCGCCGAGATGGGGCACCAAGCCAGGTGCTGAGAGAGGAGGGAGAGAGAGAGAGAGAGAGAGAATGAGAATGAGAATGAGAATGAGAATGAGAATGAGAGACAGAGAAGACAGAGAGGGAGAGAAGAAGAGAGGCGGGCAGCGGCTGCCGGCCTCAAGCTCCTGCGCCCTGGTCTCCAGCATGCGGGCCCGCTCCTGCGCCGCGGGTGGCCCCGCAGCGAGGGCGGCGCGCCCCCCAGCAGAGAGATCCACACCCCGCGACCCCTAGGGGCGCCGCCTGGGGAGGGGGGGGGCCCTCGGGAGCGGTGGGAACGGGCGTTTCCTGCAGAGTTCGAGCACACCTGTCAGCGGCGAGGGCAAGCGCACCAGCGCCGGGGCTACAGGCACACATCCACACACACTCACACACACACACACACACACATCCACACACACATACACTTTCTTCGTCAGCGGCGAGGCGGCGAACTCCGCTCCAGCGAGCAGCTATATAGGGCCACTAACTAGCGAATTGGCCAGCGACCAACCCCACCCACCCCACCCAGGAACGTGCGGGCTCGCATCCGGAAGCCTATCGACGCTCTATCGGCGACGTATCGCCGAGTCGATGTTCCCTCCCCGAGCCTACGCACGGCCAGGAATGTGTGCTCAGCGTGTCGAGGCGGCGGCCCTGGCGACACGGTATGCCCTGCAAGCGGATGGCGGGTCGCTCCGCTCTGCGGGCCGGAAGGCCTGGAACATCTCGGGGCGGTGGCGCTCGGGGACCGTGAAGAAGTCAGCGTGCCGCACCGAAGCGTCGTGGGCCAGAAGGGTCGGCACGACACGCTGAGCCAACGTTCGTGACCGTAGTAACGTTGCCCTGATCACTCCAACTTCCCTCTCGTTTCCACACACCCCGCGGCGGGGGCGTCCTCGAGGGCGCTCTCCCTCACCTTGGCGGCTTCCCGTTCCTGTGGCGGGCGCGGGCCCCCCTTTCCTCACTCATATTCCTCCTCCTCGTCGTCCTCATCCTCTTTTAACGTTGGACCAACCTGAACGTGAACTGTGGCGTTAGGGGGGTGAAAAAAGAAAATACAAGAACGACTCGGGTCAAGTACACCCGGCGGGCGCCGCGGAAAATGCGGTAGCACGAGAGCAGGGAAATATTATTAGTGAGTGGGCGCCCGCCACGTGTGACGACAGTCACCTTGGTAAGATCACAACACCAATAAAAGGCAAACATCGGATAAACAATAAAAACGGTAAGTATACTGGTGAGTTTCGTCGCGGCTCAGCATGAACGTGCGTCAAGCAGCACGAAGTATAGGTTGCAGCCATGGACTGTATGCATCACCCTCCACCCCGATCCAGTGTAACATAGCCCCCCGGTCCATTTAGTTGTTTCGGCTGCATGGCCAAGCTGGGGAGTGAAGCAAGATGCATGCAGCTAATGCATTGTACGGCTGGCAAGTCGCGCTGCTGCAAGGGGCGGCATGCAGCATGTGCCCCACAACGTGCGCGTGGGCAGGTTGCTCACGTGTCCACGATTGTGGAGTAAAGAGAAAACCAGACTGCACACACTGTTCCTCCACCGCCAGCCCAGTAAAGATGATGGCATCAGCTGCGGTACAGGCTAAATGTGGCACCATAGAAAATAGACCAGGCCTGTGCAGATACATGCTTGGTGAGTGCTCTGGGTAGCGATGCCTTCGTAAAGAACAGCCTTCGCACAGAGTGTAGCTCGGCTTGCACAGAGTCGTAGCCTGAGTAGATACAGGCTTGTGCATCCTTCCACCTCCCCCGAGTACACCCACACCGCCCAGCCCCTCCCCGTCCATATAAGTGCCGTATGGTGGCGCAGTAATGCTACGATTGGTGAAGGACACTCCTTTGTAGGCTGGGCAGTGTACAAATGTCCTCTTTGCCAGCAGTAGGCCCGCTCTTTTAGCCAGCAGTAGGCCCGCTGTTCGGTCCCGAGGTGGAGGTGCCACCGCCACCTTTTTTATGTCACGAGTAAGAGGGGTAGGCAGGTGAACGAAGTCGGAAAAGAATGGTAAAGTATGCTGCCTAAGCTGGCATGCGCAGGCTGGCCTGCAGGTCTAGGCGCATGGGGCATCGTGGGCCAGGCAGAAATTACTGCGAGTGTGGGTTCTGTAGGCTGGCCCTTATAGGCTGGCCTGGTGAACAATGAGGCAAATGGTAAGTGAATGTGATAGCTCAATGGCGCAAGAGACACCACCAGAAAATACAGGCTAGGTTTGTGCACTGGGTGATGGACTGTCTGTGAAACGCCCGCCTGCGAATTCCACAGTGAACCTGCTGCAAGTGAGAAAAAAAAAGGGCTGGCTCTAGCAGTTTGCGGCGCAAGATAGACGTGGCACAATAAAAAAAGACACAGCCTGTACAGATACAGGCTTGGCGTGCGCACTGCGTTGCGAAATGCCTGTAAAGAATGTGCCCTTGCTGTGACATAGAGTGTTCTGGTTGACCCCAAATCGGGTTTAGCCTCCACCACCATGCCCCCGTCCATTCCAGTATAAGCACCGTCTGATGGCACAGTAACCGGCTGCAAACGAGAAAAGAGCTGGCAGTAGCAGCTTGCGGCACAGGCTAGATGTTGCACAATAACCAGGACATAGCCTGTGCAGATACAGGCTTGGCGCGTGCATTGTGTTGCGAGATGCCTGTAGAGGACGTGCCCGCGCCGTGGGCATGGCATTTCTGGTCGACTCCAAACCGTCGAAAGCTGGGAGGGACCACCAGCACGTCAAGGGAACGGGAGGGAGTAGGCAAGGTCAGTATGAGGTAGGAAGGAAGGCAGGCGCCCACGGCGTGCATGCGCTACCTGGTCTGAGTTAAATGTACCAAATTATTCGCACGAAAGAAGAAGGTCTCAGTGGAAGAAGCTCTACGGGAATTGAAGAGCAGCGGGTGCTCGTGGCGAAACTCGTGGCACGCTGCTTTCGATGTGGGCTCATCCTGCTCCATGGCTAGTATCTTCGTAACCCTTCGGCTTGGGGTTTGGCGGCGCCTTTTGCATTCGCACCATCTGCTTGGGCGGCGGTTCCTTGAATGGCACCCCAATGGAGGGGCGTCGTGTAGGCCGTTAAGACAGAGCTCGTAGCACGTCTGGCGTGAGCGGAGCCTGTCGATGTAGCTGTGGAACGTTGGGTCGCCTGTATTGTTCACGAAGATGATGCGGCGATTGCAGATGAGTATCTGTTGGTCGCCTTGTTTCGCAGCTGCGTTGTGTGTTGCTATGGCTTACGCTGCGATGCTTGGACAGTAGGCGTGCAGCGTGGCGTAGGCCTGTGGCGCCATGGCATAGATAGCCACATCGTGCATCCAGCGTTTGTCATGATTTCCTCGGGTGGTGGGCAGATGATCACGCGCAGAACTGGTGGTGGCGGGCGCGCAGGTATAGTTGAACTCAAGGGGGTCCACTTGGAGATTGCTTTTGTTTGCAGTGGTTGTGGTGTAGCTGACGTCGGCATGTCGTTGGCGCTGTGATTGGCCTTTATTTGTTGGAATTGCTTGTTGGTCGCAAAGGTGGATAGAGGTTGCTCCAGCATGGCTGGTGACGCGCGGGCGGTCGGGGTCGGCGCGGTCGGCGTAGTGGTCTTGCTTGGGTGGTGTGGGCGCGGGGAATGGGTTGGCGTTATGTGGTCGCACTGGTGTGGGGTGTGAAAAATGCATTGGGGAGTGGTGGCGCCTTTTTGACAGGTAAGGCATTGGTGAATACGGGCGCGGTTGGTGCTTCAGGTCTGCCAAAGGGTGTCTCTTGAATCTGCGCGCCGGGCTTGTTTCACTGTGGTGCGCGCTTTTTGGGTATAGGGGCCGTTTACACGGTGGAGGTACAGTGGGCGGCGGTGGTTTGTCTTCTTGCTTGTCTTCCGCAATTGCGTGCTCCTCACCGGCGGTGTCGCTGTCGTTCTGTGTCGCGTTTATGTTGCTGTTAGCCGTGATGGTCGGGTTGCAGATCTGTTGGAGTAATGCTGACGCCTCTCGGATATTGACCGCCCAGTCGAGCTTCATATGGTCGTTGTCGTTGTGGCAGGTGTCGAGCCACTGCGCGACCTCTTGTATTGCCGCGATCTTGCTGGTGGTGAGTGGAGCTTGACGTCCTGTCAAAAGCGCTTGAAAGTGCTGGCTTGTCGTTGCAGCTTGAAGTCGAAGTGCTGCGTTGTCGTGGTAGTTGGCTGCGAATGCTTGTAGATCGTTGCCATGCCGAGTGAACGTCGTTTGCTTGGGTTGTTTAGGCACGGGAAGGTGCGTGTGTGTGTGTGTGTGTGTGTCTGCGTGAATTGCGTCCTTGAGCTAGAGCCTCTTGGTAGCTGTCGTGTGCGGAAGAGTGAATGTCGGTAGTGGTGTTGCTCGTGAGTCAAATCGGAGCGGCGGGTGTGGTAGGTACTGTTCGCCGTCTTGATGCGCGAGCATCTCATTGTTGTAGTTGTTGGAGTGTCTGTGCCATCCAGGTTAAAGTAGGTCGTCATTGGGAAATCTGTAAATGTATGTGCTGGACTGTTCGTGGTAGTAAGCCGCGTAGTGCCATCTGTCGTCGTCGTACCCGTCGGTGTCTATGTCGTATGCTGTCCGTCCGCTTGGGCAGCGATATTGGTTTGGCTTGGGTGACGTGAGGTCGAATTCGTGTGTGTGTGTGTCTGAAGCTACGTTCATCTTGGTCCATGGGTCGTTGTATTCAATGCTTCGTCGGAATATGTTGTGTCGTATATAAACCCCGGTATGCCTGCCCATGGGTTGGTGTGCACTTTGTTGTTTTCCGGTACGGTCGCGGTATGTTGCGCGGGTGGCGTCGGCATTTGAGCGGTTGGAGGTGGAATATAGTCGTAGCTGACGTCGGGCTTTGTTTTGTTGCGTGTGTCCTTTTTGCTATGGAAGAAAAGGTTGGGGATGAGCTGCTGTGGTGGTCGCATCTGCGTGTCCTGTGCAATTGCGTCGCTCTTCTTTCCAGGTGTTTGTAGTGTCCTTTTTCCAGGCCATATTGTGTTGCTACCTGCCTTTGTACGAAGCCGTAGTGTGCGTGGTCTACTGGGATGTCGGCTGGGAATTTGAAACCGCCCTTTGTGGTGCTGTATTTGGGCTGTTTGAATGTGTATTGTGGTCCCTGAGGGTGGGGTAGTACCATGGATGGCTGAGGTTGAATGTATGTGGGGTTGTGCGAGTGGCGGGTGGTGCGGTCGTTGGGGAACAAGGTCCGTATGGGCGTGACTAGCATGTGGCAGAACATGCCTGGCCATCGTGGATTGTCCGGCGTGGGCGCTCTTGGATTGTGGTGGATTGGGACTGTGGGTCCTTGGTGGTGGTTTGACACGTGCTGCGCCAGTCCATTGACTGAGTAAGCCGCACTCGTATTGCTTCGTCTCTTCTAACTCCACGTAGCGCGGTTGTTCGTAAGTGAATGGTGGTGTCATGTGCCTTCTGTGTTTGCCTCCTCTTCCTCCTCCTACACCTCCTCCTCCTCCTCCTCCTCCCCGTCTTCGTCCCCCTCCTCCCCCTCCTCCTGAACGACCTCCTCGTCATCCTCCTCATTGTCTTCCCGTTCGTCCCTACTGCACGAGGAGAAAGAGGAGAAAGATGAAGGATGACGAAACCGAAGAGGAGGAGGGAGGAAGAGGAGGAGGAGGAGGAAGAGCAGCACTCTTCTTTCTCCTCCTCGGCGCCGTTATTATTCCTCTTCCTTTTCCTCCTCCCACTCCTCCCTTCCGCCTCCATCCCGCTCCCTTTTCACGAATTCCTCTCTGTCAGACCCCCAGACGAGTCGGCATTGTAGGGCGGGCCGGCCATTTCGCCAATAATTCGTTCACCAAAGATGGTCACGAAGCGTAATATATGCAACAATTTCACGGATGGATGGCGGGCCGTTTTCACATAATGGTTTTTGCCTTAACGCCACGCGCATTCGTTGTAAGAGTTCAACAGGTTCAGAGGCGGAGGGCGGGTCGTTTTCAAAATGTGGTTCTCACCTGCGCGCAGCGCACATTCGTTGTAAAAGTTGCAACCTTGTCACGGATGGACGGCGGAGGGTTGTCAACATGCGACTATCTCGTTGGCACCGCGCACATTCTCCTGCATTTCGCAACAGCTTCACGGATGGAGGGCGGGTGGTTTTGAAAAAGTGGCCCCCACATCAGCCCCGTGCACATTCGTTGGAAAAAAAAAGGTGTCATTGTTTTCCGAATTGTGGTCTTCGCAATAACGCCGGACGCATCCGCTCTGACAGCTTGCAACCGTGCTGCACATTCGCACCGTCGAAATTCGACGAAAGGTGTGCTCTGTCAAGATTCAAAAAACTGTCAGGACGCAAGAGCCACGTTGATTCGCAGCGATGAAGTCCCTGAAGTGGTAAACTGACACGATTTAACAATGTTCGGGCGCACCAGCCACGTTGACCCGCAATGGTGAAGTCCCAAGAACGGCGTGCTGGCACGATTCACAACTCCCAAACGGTTGCATTTCAACGACCATATCCCGAAACGCCCATTATTGTAGGGTCCTGTGGAAAAATCGAGGGGGGATTAAGGCGGGTTTGTTGCAATACCGTTGACGCAACTTGGGTTTACACAAACCCTCCTCCTCCTCCTCCTCCTCAACCTCGCGGTCCTCACAATCATCCTTTTCGTCGTTCTACCTTTCTGTCGTTCGACTCCTGCACAAGTGAAACCCACACGCACGCTTCTGACCAGCACACCAAGGTCAAAATCATTACAATAAGCGTCGCCGCCGCCGCCGTGGTCGTCGTCGCCGTAGTAATTGTAGTTGCTGCAATTGTAGTACCGGCGGGATTGGTAGCGGCATTGGTAGCAAGTGCAAATGCAATAGTATGAAGACTGATAGGGGCAGCAGTACCATTTGTAAGCTGCTGTCGCTGCAGGAATGGCAATAGCAAT
>CAUYUJ010020937.1:194787-214787 GCA_963575745.1 Prorocentrum cordatum | reverse complement strand
TCGTCGGAAGGCTCTCGTGGGCATCTGAAAAGCATTTGTGCAGCCTCCTGGGCGCCTCTAGGGCATCTGTTCGGGCCTCTCTGAGGTGGTGGTGGTGGTGGTGATGGTGGACTGTGGTGGCGGTGGTGGTGGCAGTGGTGGTTGTGGCGGTGGTGGTGGTGGTGTGGTTGGTGGTGGTGGTGGTGGTTGATGTGGTGGCAATGGTGGCAAGTTGTGGTGGTGGTCGTGATGGTGGCGGTGGTGGTGCTGGTGCGATGTTTTCTGGTGGTTGTGCAGGTGGTAGTTGTGGCGGTAAGTGGCTTAAGGTGGTGGTGGCGGTGGCGGTCGTGATGTGGTGGCTTGTCGTGGTGGTTGTGGTGGTGGTGGCGGTGGTGGTGGGTTGTGATGGTGGTGGTTTGTTGTGGTGGTGGTGGTTATGGTGGTGGTTTGTTGCGGTGGTGGTGGTTGTTGTGGTGGTGGTTTTGGTGGTGGTGTGGTGGTTTGTGGTGGTGGTGGTGGGTTGTGGCGGTGGTGGTGGTTGTTGTGGTGGTGTGGTGGTTTGTTGCGGCGGTGGTAGTTGTAGTGGTGGGTGGTGGTGGTTGGTGGTGGTGGTGGTTTGGTGGTGTTGTCGTGGTGGTTTGTGGTGGTGGTGGTGGGTTGTGGTGGTGGTGGTTTGGTGGTGGTGTGGTAGTGGTTTGTGGTGGTGGTGGTGGTGGTGGGTCGTGGTGGTGGCGGTGGTTTGTGGAATGGTGTTGGTGGTGGTGGTGGTGGTGGTAGCGGTGGTGGTGGTGGTGCTGTGGTTTGTGGTGGTGGTGGTGGGTTGCGTCGCTGGTAACGGTGGTGGTTGTGGCGGTGGTTTGTGGAAGTGGTGCTGGTGGCGGTGGTGGTAGCCGTGGTGGTGGTGGTGTTTTGGTTTGTGGCGGTGGTGGTGGTGTTGAATTGTGGTGGTTGTGGTTGTGGTGGTGGTGGCTGCGTTGGTGGTGGCGGTGGTTGAATGGTGGGTTGGTGGTGGTGGGTTGAGTGGTGGTGGTAGTGGTGGTGGTGGTAGTGGTGGTAATCGTCGCTGCGTCCCCGCCGTCGATGCTGCTGGCCGCCGCCAGCGCCGCCGCCGGCGCCGGCGCGGGGGGTGGGGGCGGGGTCAAATTAGCCAACTCGAACGATCCAGAAGGCTCCGTCCACCCCCACCCGCCCTCCCACAACATAAGAAGAGTGCGCGTCGCGTCCGACACGTGTCGCTCATTTTATATCGTTGGTGGCTAGACGCCCAGTGCGCGACACGAGCTGCGTCCAATTCCTGCCGCGAATTGAGCAACGCCGACGAGAAACAAGACCGCGCGCGATGTACGCCTCGCCCCACTCCAACATCTCATGTTGCGTCGTCGGCGACAACATGTCCAGCGCGCGATGTGCGCCGCGTATCATTCCAGCCACGCGCATTGCACCGCCAATCGTTTCGCCCCTGCCGCGCATGGAGGAGAGGAGGAGGAGAAGGAGGAGGAAGGAGGAGGAGGAGGAGGAGGGGAGGGAGAGAGGGAGGGGGGGAGAAACTGAGGAAGAAGAGGAGAATGCCTCTTGGGAGTTCGCGGGGCGTCCTGGGAGTTTTCTGGTATACGTCTGAGGGCCTCCTGGATAAATTTTCCGGGCTGGAAAATCGTCAACACAAGTAAGCGTTAACCTCACAATCCTTCTATACCCAAATGAAAATCAATGTTTGTGTTGCCCCCCCAGGACCTCCTGGGCGCCTTTTTGTCGACCTCTTGGGAGTTTCCTGGGTCTCTTGGGGCCTGTTCGAGCAGGCGTCCCCGCGCGATGTGCGCCGCGCCCCATTCCCGCTACGCGATTCGCAGCGCCGACGAGGAGAAAGTACATGCTGGCAGGCAAAACGTCGACGTTGCGGTGTTTTTTGACAGGTAAGACGGGGGGTCCCGCGTAGGGTTGGCCAGGCGCCCGCGCGCGATGCGCGCCGCGTCCCATTCCTACTACACTCTTCGCAACGTCGACGACAAGAAAATCCATGTTGACGGGTAGGACGCGACCACCCGTTTGGTGTTACCCAATCGATGTTCATTCCGTCCTATTCCTGCGACATGTTTCGCAAATCGACAACATGTTGGCGAGAAGAAAAGTTGAGTTTGTATTGTTTTTTTGAAAATGAGGACGGCGGGGTGGCTATCGGCCAGCTAGGTGGGGATGTGGGGGTGCTTAATCATAGGATGTAAGGATGGGGGGGTTTGGACCCCCCCCTTGGGCTGCATCTGGTCATCGTCGCTGCGTCCCCGCCGTCGGCGCTGCTGGCGGCCGCCAGCGCCAGCGCCTGCGCCGGTGCCGAAGGGGCGGGGGGGGTTTGAGCCCTCCGCCCCTTGGGAGGGGGGTTCGGAGGGGAGGGTATGGGGGGAGGGGAGCCCCCTCGGTTCTTATCGACGGCGCCGAATGTTGGGGGGTCCACCCCCCTTGGTTCGAAACGCGCCGCCGAATGTTTCCAAGGCAAGCGCCCGTGAATCGCGCTCTCTCAGTCGTCGTCGTCGTCATCATCGTCGTGGTCGTAGTAGCAGTAGTAGCAGTAGTAGTAGTAGTAGTAGTAGTAGTAGTAGTAGTCGTTGTCGTAGTCGCAGCCGTAGTAGTAGTAGTAGTAGTAGTAGTAGTAATAATAGTAGTAGTAGTAGTACTAGTAGTACTACTACTACTACTACTACTACTACTGCTACTACTACTACTACTACTACTACTACTACTACTACTACTATTACTACGAGTACACGTAGTACTCGTAGTTGTTGTAGTAGTAGTAGTAATCGTAGTAGTAGTAGTAGTAGTAGTAGTAGAAGTCGTAGTAGTAGTAGTAGTAGTACTAGTAGTAGTAGTAGTAGTAGTAGTACACGTAATAGTAGTTGTAGTAGTTGTAGTCGTAGTAGTAGTAGTGATAGTAGTAGTGATAGTGGTAGTAGTAGGTGGTAGTAGTAATAGTAATAATAATAAGTACTAGTAGTAGTAGTAGTAGTAGTAGTAGTGGTAGCAGTAGTAGCAGTCTTAGCGGTAGTAGTAGTCTGAGCACTAAGAGTAGTAGCAGTAGTCGTAGTAGTAGTAGTAGTCGTAATAATCGTAGTGGTAAGAATACTAGTACTAATAATTGTCGCAGCAGTAATAATCAAGTAGGAATAGTAGTGACAGTAGTGGTGGGAGTAGTAGTAGTGATGTTCGCAGTCGTAGTCATAGTCGTAGTCATAGTCGTAGCAGTCGTAGTAGTAGTAGTAGTAGTATAGTAGTAGTAGTAGTAGTAGTAGTAGTAGTAGTAGTAGTGGTAGTAGTAGTAATAGTAGTAGTAGTAGCAGCACTAGTGGTAGTAGTAATTAAAGTAGTGGTAGCAGTCGTAGTAGTACTACTACTACTCCTACTACTGCTACTACTACTACTACTACTACTTTTAGTAGTACTAGCAGTAGTAGTAGAAGTGGTAGTAGTAATAGTAGTAGTAGTAGTAGTAGTAGTAGTAGTGGTAGGAGTAATAATAGCAGTCGTAGTCGTAGTCGTAGTCGTCGAAGTCGTAGTAGGAATAATACAAATAGTAGTAGTAGTAGTAGCAGTAGTAGTGGTGGTGGTCGTAAGAGTAGTAGTAATAATAATCGTGAAAGTAATAGTAATAATATTAGTAGTAGCAGCAGTAGTAGCACCAGTGGTTCTTCGGAACATCTCCGGTAATCATACCTCACAGAAGCACGACGAAAATAGCTCTGGGAGAAACGGATTGGGTTTCGCTTTCTCTGGCATGGTTCAAGCACGCACCGCGTTCGCCGACGCTCGCGCGCAGGCTCAGCGAGACGCCCCGCGCCCAAAAATCGAGCGCTGCCGCTACCCCGAGCCAGCCCATTGCGATCAGACACCCCGAATACTGGTCGCCCCCATTAGCCGCCCCAGCGGCTGCCACCCCATGCTGATTCGCGCCAGAGGCTGCGAATCATCGCAAGAGGCCACAGTCGTCGGGCTGCGCGAGCAGGCGCGAAAGCAGGAGCCGCGAAAGCAGGCGCAATAGATCGCAAGCGCGCGGGCGCGGGTGGAAGATGCTGCAGCCTCTCGCGCGCCAATGGCGCGGCCTGGCCCTGACACAGTGGCGAAGTTTTGTGCGCGTCGCGACACCAGTGCGCGAGCAGCTTCGGGGGTGGCCCCGCTGGCGCGCGCGGAAGCGTGCGCGGCAAAGTTTTGCTGAATAGAAGGGTAACTTACAGACGCGCCGTTGGACGTGCGCGGCGATTCAGCACAACATAGGAAATAAGTTGACCACGCCCAGCCGCAAGCCATACCATCCGGCGAAACAGGCCAGGCCATCCAGAAATAGACCAGGTTTCGCCCAAAAAACAGCAGACCATTCGTCAAAGCAATCCGGACCACCCCAAAAAATAAACCAAACTTCGCCCGTAAATAAATCAGACCACCCGTCAAACCGAGCCAGGCCACCCAAACGTACAGACCCCGCCCAAAGTAAACCAGACCACCAGCCCAACCGCCCTGGGCTGCCCCAAAGTAGAGCAGCCCCAGCCCAAAATAAAACATACCACCCATCAAAGCATGCCTTCTCACACAAAGTAGACCACACCTCGACCAGAAGTAAACCGAACCACCCATCATGGCAAGCCAAACCGCCCAAAACTACAACTGAGCCAGCCCAAAAGTAGGCCAGACCGCTCATCAAAGAGGCCAGAGCACCCGAAGGTAGACTGGACTAGGCCCCGCCAGAAAATAGACCAGACTTCCCATCAAAGCAAGCCAAACCGCCCAACACTAGACCAGACCCAGCCCCCCAAAAAAGCAGACCACCCATCAGAGCAAGCCACACCGCCAAAAGTAGACCAGACCCCGCCACAAAGTAGAGCAGACCATCCATAAAAGCGGGCCAGACAGCCCAATAGTAGACCAGACCCTACCGAAAAGTAGAGCATACCATCCATGAAAGCGGGCCAGACCGCCCAAAACTATACCGGACCCCGTCGAAAAGCAGACCTGACCACCCATCAAAGCAAGCTGGGCCGCCAACACAGAGACCAGACCCCGCCCAAAAGTAAACCAGGATGCGGAGGAGACGGAACAGCTAGGCGGGAGAAGAGTATAGGAAGAGGCGCAGGTGGATGAAGTGAGAGAAAACGATGATGATGATGATGATGATGATGATGATGATTATGATGATGATGATGATGATGATGATGATGATGATGATAATGAAGATGATGATGAAGATGATGATGATGATGATGATGATGATGATGATGATGATGACGACGACGATGACGAGTACGATGATGATGAAAGTAGTAAGAGCAATAATAATAACAGTAGCAGTTAGGGTATTGATAGTAATTCTAATAGCACAAAGATGATGATAACAATAGTCATAGCAATAATAACGATGATAAGACTGACAAATAGTACAGATTGAAGATGATGATGCTGTTCATGATGATGACGATGACGACTTTGGTGATGATGGTGAGGTTGACTGCCATGCCGCACTGGACGATGACAACTACTAGAAAACAAGCCTGGTTCTGAAAGACAAACTGGGCTGGGTCTGGAACCCAGAGAAGAAAACCGGGCCAATTCTGGAACAGAGGGAAGAAAGATGGGCCGTTTCTGGAACCGAGGCAAGAAAACGGGGCCAGTTTTGGAACCGACAGAAAAAAACCTGGCTGGTTCTGGAACCGAAGAAGAAAATCGGGCCGGTGCAGAAACCGAGAGAAGAAGACCGGGACGGTTCTGGAACCGAGGGAAGAAAACCAGGCAGGCTTTGGAACCGAGGGAAGAAAACTAGGCTGGCTCTGGAACCAAGGGAAGAAAACAAGGCCAATTTTTTGGAACCAGAAAGAGAAAACCGGGCTGGTTCGGGAACCGAAGAAAAAAAACCAGGCCAGTGCAGGAACGGAGGGAAGAAGACCGGGCCAGTTCTGGAACCGAGAGAAGAAAACAAGGCCGTCTTTGGAACCGAAGAAAGAGATCTGGGCTGGCTCTGGAACCGAGGGAAGAAAAATGGGCCGGTCCTGAACCAGCCCACCAATGAGGTTTAACATGCTTTCTTCTCTCGATTGCGCAACCGAGACGAGAAGAACACCTCAGATTTGGTATGTTTGTTCCAGAGTTGTGGGGGCCAGAAAGGCTCCTTATGAGAGCCACAACTGTGAGCTCAAAATACAAAATCAAAGTTAATGATGTTTCTCGGTTGCGCAGCCAAGAGAAGCAAACATGTTCAGATCTCCAACATGCTTTCTTTTGTTCCCTCGGTTCCAGAAACGGCCCGGTTTTGTTCCCTCGGTTCCAGAACCGCTTCCCTCGGTTCCAAAACTGGCCCCGTTTTCTTCTCTCGGTTCCAAAACCGGCCCAAATTTCACCCTTCGGTTCCAGAACCGGCCCGGTTTTCTTCCCTCGGTTCCAGAACCGGCCCGGATTTCTTCTCAGTTCCAGAACTGGGCTGGTTTTCTTCTCTCGGTTCCAGAACCTGCCCAATTTTTTCTCGGCTGCAGAACCCGCCTGGCCTTCTACCCTCGGTTCCAAAACCAGCCAGACCTCTTCCCTTGGTTCCAGAACCGGCCTGGTTGAAGCGGCCAAGATTTCATCCCTCGGTTCAAAAGCCAGCCCAATTTCCTTCCCTGGTTCCAAGAACGGCCTGATTTTCTTCCCTCGGTTCCAAAACAGGCCCGGTTTTCTTTCCTCGGTTCTGAAACCGGCCAGCTTTTCTTCCCTCGGTTTCTCCTCCTCCTCCTCCTCCTCCACCTCCTCCTTTTCCTCCTCCTCTTCCTCCTCCTCCTCCTCCTTCTCCTCCACCTCCTCCTTCTCCTCCTCCCTCTCCTCCTCCTCCTCCTCCTCCTCCTCCTCCTCCTCTCTCCTCCTCCTCCTCCTCTTCTCCTCTTCCTCCTCCTCCTCCCTCCTCCTCCTGATACTCCTCCTCCTGCTCATCATCATCATCATATCATCATCATCATCATCATCATCATCATCATCATCATCATCATCATCATCATCAATCATCATCATCATCATCATCATCATCATCATCATCATCTCATCATCATCATCAGCATCAGCAGCAGCAGCATCACCATCATCGTCATCATCATCATCAGCATCATCATCATCAGCCATCATCAGCATCATCGCATCATCATCATCATCATCATCATCATCATCATCATCATCATCATCATCATCATCATCATCATCATCATCATCATTATCATCAACATCAACATCAGCACCAGCATCAGCATCACCATCATCATCATCATCATCATCATCATCCTCATCCTCATCAGCATCAGCATCAGCATCAACATCATCATCATCATCATCATCATCATCAGTATCAGTATCATCATCATCATCATCATCATCATCATCATCATCATCATTGTCATCATCATCAGCATCATCATTAGCAGCATCATCATCAGCAGCATCAGCTTCATCATCATCAGCATCAGCATCATCATTGTCATCGGCATCGTAATCGTCATCATCATCAGCATCATCATTATGTTCATCAGCATCATCATCAGCATCAGCATCATCATAATCACTGTCGTCGTCATCATCAACATCGTCATCACCACCATCATCATCGCCATCATTCATCATCATGACCGCCACTATCATCATCTTCGCCCTCGTCAACCTCATCCGCCCACGCTCCTCCCTCATCATCAGCATCAGCATCAGCATCAGCATCATCAGCATCAGCATCAGCATCAGCATCAGCATCAACATCAGCATCATCATCCTCATCAGCATCATCATCATCATCATCATCATCATCATCATCATCATCATCATCATCATCATGATCATCATCATCATCATCCGGCCTGCCTGTTTGCTCCTCCTCCTCCTCCTCCTCTTTCTCCTCCTCCTCCCCCCTGTGCATGATCCTTGCCCCCGTCGTTCTCCTCGTTGCCTGTCCCACCGCCCCTCCATCCCCCGTCCACCATATGGGCGGGGTCTGCTCTACGTTTGGACGGTCTGGTCTACTTTTGGACGGGGTCTGGTTTACTTGTTGACGGCTTACTTCTCTTCTGGGTCGGGTCTGGTCCATGTTAGGACGGGGTGTGGTCTACCTTGGGGTGGTCTGGCTTACTTCTGGGCGGGGGCTGCTCTACTTTTGGGCGGCCTCACTGGGTTTACTGGGAGGTCTGGTTTAGTTTCGGGCGGGGTCTGGTCTGTCAATTTTCCCCAACCCTCCTGCGTTGGGTTCTCGTTTTGAATAGAGCACTGCGGTCGCACACATGATTCGTCCACTCTCCCCTCCTCGCCTGCCTCTCACCTCGCCCTTGCCTGCGTGCCAGTTTTCCTCCGACCTGGCCATCCCTGGGGGGTTGCGATCTGCGAAGCTGCCGCCATTTTCGAGGGCTGCTGGGGGGTCAGCGGAGTGGTGTCCCACGCAGACTCAAATTAGACCTTGCCATCCCTGGGGGGGCTGCGATCTGCGAAACTGTCGCCACTTTCGGGGGCTGCTGGGGGATCCAGCGGAGTGGAGTCCCACGCGGACTCAGATTACACCTCGCCATCCCGGGGGGGGGCTGCGATCTTCGCCATTATCGAGGGCTGCTGGGGGGTCCATCGGAGTGGCGCCCCACGCGGACTCGACTTAGAGCTCGTCATCCCGTCGGGGGATGCGACCTGCGAAACTGTCACCACTTTCGAAGGCCGCTGGGGGGTCCACCGGAGTGGGGTGACACGCGGACTGAAATTAGACCTCGCTGCCCCTGGGTGGCTGCGATCTGCGAAAATTCTGACACTTTCGAAGGGTGCTGGGGGGTCTAGCGGACTGACGTCTCACGCGGACTCAAATTAGACCTCGCCGTCCCTGGAGGGCTGCATCTGCGAAACTGTCACCACTTTCGAATGCTGCTGGGGTGTCCAACGGACTGACGTCTTACGCGGACTCAAACTAGACCTCGCCATCCCTGGGGGGCTGCGATCTGCAAAACTGTCGCCACGTTGGAGGGCTGCTGGGGGGTCCAGCGGAATGACGCTGCACGCGGGGTCAAATTTGACCTCGCCATCCCTGGGGGGCTGCGATCTGCAACATTGTCGCCACTTTCGAGGGCTGCCGGGGGGTCCACCGGAGTGGGGTCCCACGCGGACTCAGATCTCGCCATCCCTGGGGGGCTGCGATCTGCGAAAATGTCGCCACGTTCGAGGATTGCTGGGGGGTCCAACGGAGAGGCGCCCCACGCGGACTCGACTTAGACCTCGCCATCCCGGGGGGGGCTGCGACCTGCGAAACTGTCACCACTTTCGAAAGCCGCTGGGGGGTCCAGCGGAATGGGGTGCCACGCGGACTCAAATTAGACTTCCCTGGGGGGCTGCGATCTGCGAAAATTGTGACATTTTCGAAGGTTGCTGCGGGGTACAACGGAGCGACGTCTTCCGCAGAATCAAATTAAGCCTCGCCATCCCTGGGGGGCTGCGACCTGCGAAACTGTCGACACTTTCGAAGGCCGCTGAGGGGTCCAGCGGGGTAACGTTTTACGCAAATTAAAACTAAACCTCGCCATCCCTGGGGGGCTGCGATTTGTGAAACTGTCGACACTTTCGAGGGTTGCCGCGGGGTCCAGCGGACTACGTCATACACGGACTCAATTTAGACCTCGCCATCCTTGGGGGGCTGCGATATGCGAACCTGTCGCCACTTTCGAAGGCCACTAGGGGGTCCAGCGGAATGGAGTCCCACGCGGACTCAATTCCGCTGGACCCGGTGGGGGGCTGCGGTTTGTGGAACGGGTGCCATTTTCGAGCGCCCTCTTGGGCCGTTGTGGGGGCATCTTGGGAGCCTCTTGGGCCGTCTTGGGGCGGTCTTTGGGGCCTCTTGGACCGTCTTCAACGCCGTGAAAGCCGAAAAGCCTTGCATGCTAAAAATGTACCTTTTTCCCAATAGGAAATCAATAATTTTGCCTCCTGGTGGCCTCTTGGGACGCCTCTTGGAGGCATCTTAGGGCTTCTTCAGGGGCTCTTGGGGCCTCCTGGGAGCGTCGTGGGGCGAAAGGCTAGACTTGTCGGTTCGTGGTCCCCCTCTTGGGGCCGTCTTGGGGCCCTCTTGGGCCGTCTTGGGCGCCTCTTGGACCGTCTTGGGGCCCTCTTCGGCCGTTTTGGATCAAGATTTGAGTTTTCGATCCCCGAACCGTCGCCGAGCCACATTCTGTCACAGTCTGTCACATATTCGGACCTCTCCAATTTCGTGAAGATGCCAGCGGAAAAGCATCACATGGGGACTCCAGTAAAAAGTGCGCTCAGGCAAGTCCACACCATGACCACCCCACCGAGAGCAGGGAATCAACGCCGAGTGGAGCCTCGCCTCCGAAGTCCACTTCATGGGATGGGAGACGCACCGCCTGGCGCAGCTGTTGCTGAAGGGGCATCCGGAGCAGCAGCACTACCTGAAGACGATGCCGGGGTCACTCCCGCAGCGTCTGCAGCATCATCAAGCTCTCCAGTCACGCTGGAGGCCATCGAGAAGCTTCTCAAGCCCATTCAAACAGACATCGCACTAATCAAAACACATGGAGTTTCTCAAACTGACCTTCAGCTTGCAGTGGCGCCATTAAAGACAGCTGTGGACGAGTTGAAGGACTCAGTAGACAACGAGATGGAAGATATCAACATTCGTGCTACAAACATGGAAAACCGTTTGGAAGAATTGGTAGACGATGTGAAAACTCGATTGAACAAGCTGGAAATAACATTAGCTGATCCAACAAAAATGCCTCGTTCGGCTTCCAGAGCATCGCACACCACGGCCATTGATTCGAAACTGGAAGACTTGGAGCGTCAAATTTTGGCGCTACAGCAGCACAAGCCGGCAGACAAGGCTAATACTTACCACACGCATGGGAAACGTGCAGTCACGGCTGTCGTCGGTAACCTGAACGACTTCGACTCCGAGGACTCCGCATTCGCATACATCCGGGAGCAACTGTCGTCGATGAACGGTCCCATCCCGACTAACATGTACTCGAAAGGTGAGTTTGGAAACATTATATTTCTTGAATTTGGGGACATGCTTGAACGAGATACGGCCGTTGCACTCTTTCGGAGCACACGTTTACAACGAGGTGATACCACAATATGGGCATGCCAAGATCGGGAGCCTTCAGAAAGAGCTGCCCGCAATTTCGCATTTGGGCTAAAATATTTACTCAAGGACGACATGCAGAGCGAGTACATCATTAAAGTATCCGACAATGCACCCTACCAGGTACACGTCGGAGGACAATTGGCGCTCACCGTACATGCGGGCCCCGGCGGTGTCCATCGGGAGTGGGCGGAGGATTGGAAGAATTGGCATGATTTGCAAAACCACGCCAACATGAAAACATTGGTGGAAAAATGCGACTCCCTAGTCCGCCGTTCTCGGGCAGGAATGAAAGGCGAGGCGAAAGGGCAATCCAAAGGGACGACAAGCAAGTAGGACATACATGCGGCATCTGGTTGGGTTTGCCAGGGGACCGATGCCGCAACACCGCAGTCCATAAAGCAAGCGCCTGGCTATGTTTCGATTTCCCTCTCTTCTAGATTTGAGTATGCCAACTCTTCACGTGACAGCCTGGACATGGGCAAAGCTACCATTTCTGGGAACAGCGTAAACGACGGTGACATCTTATCTAGACATGCATCCCCAACTGGGCTGGGCAAAGATACCACCCAGTCGTCGTTAAAGGTACACCAACAGGTATCTGAACATCGTTACGGGCATGATCGCAAAGGCACTGGGCATGCGGAGCTGGGCAAAGCTACCAACACCGGACCAGTCGTCAATCGTCAAACAGACAGGCAAAGATCGAGTGCAAGCTTCACCGTTCAATACCTCTTCAACCTCATCTTCTTCACCTTCTTCGCCAACCTCCCTAAAGTGTGCTACTTGGAATGTCCGCGGCCTCACAGAGATAAAGGGCATCGAGCTGATCAAACACATGCAGTACTACAACATTGGTGTGCTGTGCATTCAAGAAAAAGGGTCTCTAAAGCCGACGTGTACCAACAAGACGAATCCACATTCATTCTCTCTGGTAACAATACAGACGATCGCACATGGGCACGGGTTGGGATCATAGTCGCACCGCACGTTCGCAGACACATTACATCGTACAAGCAAGTGTCAGAACGGCTGTGCGTACTCAAACTACGACTGCACGGGAAAACGATGGGCATATTTTGTGTATACGCACCACACAATCTTATTACCACGTATTGGACAAAGAATTCAGAGCATGCCGAGCGAACCTGGGAAAAATCATTCAGGGAAACTTCAATGCACGCATTGGCCAGGTGCATCCCGGAGAAGACGCTGTTGGCGAGCATGGCTGGGGGAGGGAAGCCGTGCACGAAGTGGAATCACCAAACAGAGAACTACTACTAGAGTTCTGCGTGGGCGCAGGCCTTGTGATTACAAACACCTTCATGAATCAGAGCTTGGACATGAAAGTTACTTTCCGGGAAGCTGGGGTGTTACCACTGGCTGCCATTACACCGGCATCTCATAATATCTTGCATTTGGTGTTATGTGAACCTGGATGGTTGGGATCATTCAAAGAGTTCGGCAGCCACCGACGAGCAGCGCTAGCTACAGACCACTACTTGGTATCATGGTCACTGGGAATTGAAGTTTCGCCTGCAGCCACCAAGCAGACCTGCGGTTACGACAAGACGGCGCTCAAGCATAAAAATGTCCGCGAAGCTTTCACAAACATGTTCAATTCCAGGGAGGGCGCAGCCGACACTGCGCAACAAACTTGGGAGAACATGAAACGTGCGATCGCTGAGGCTGAACATTTTCTGCCCCGTAAGGGCCGCCAAACACAGCAGCCATGGGTTTCTCAGAAGACATTAGATCTGATAGATCAAAGGATTTTGGCACGATCCTCTCAAAATCCGATGGCAGAAAGGTCGCTACTCAAACAAGTAAGGAAATCAGTTAAGCAAGATAAAAAAAACTTGGATGGACCAGCAAATCGCTGATGGGTGCTGGGCCTCACTTAAGCGAGTTTGCCGGCCGAAGCCGCACAGGCAGGGAAGGATCAGAAATCTGGATGGCGAACTTGTTGAAAGCACAGAGAAAGCAGACACAATGGCGGAGTACTTCGAAAAAGTGCAGTGGAAAGTGCGACCTGCGACGCTCATACCGCGTGAGCCACTTGGACCACCATTGCTTATTTCAGACGGCGATTTCTCAATGCAAGAGGTGCGAAAGGCGACTTCTAGTATAAAGAAAGGGAAAGCACCTGGACCAGAGGACATTTCGCCGGAATATTGAAGACCCTCGGGATGACCCCCAAGGGCTGGAGACGATTACGAAGCTGATAAATCAATGCTGGCACGAGAAACAAGTACCGGAAGATTGGCGACACGCAGTGGTGGCGACCATATACAAGAACAAAGGCCCCGTGGACCAGTGCGACAGTTATCGCCCGATCAGCCTTTTTATGCGTGATGTACAAGTTGTTCGCAAGCTTGTTACTGATGAGGCTCCAAGAAGCAGGGGCCGAAGACAGACTAACTGGGACGCAATACGGATTCAGGCGGAAACGCGGCACGACCGACGCCATCCAAGCAGCGCGCAGGCATATTGAGCTAGCGCGCGCCACACGCGGGGGCAAATTTGCATGATTGGCTTTGGATTGGAAAAAAGCGTTCGATTCGATAAACGTGGACGCCCTCCTCGATGCACTCACGACTTTCGGCGTGCCGCCGCACATGCTGCAGCTCATTGGCAACATATACTGCTCTCGCCACTTCTGCGTCGCAGATGGGAGCCGGAGGTCAGGAGACAGGGAGCAGAAGTCAGGGATTTCACAAGGGTGCCCATTGTCGCCGTTTTTGTTCGTAATGGTCATGTCGGTATTGGTCAAAGACGTGGAAAATAATCTGGACACCGATATTCGACGCTCAATGGATTGTGGGGATATGTCAATTCTTTTATATGCAGACGATACAGTGTTGATTGGACGCAACGAACACCATTTACAACAACTTCTGAACGCAATTGCCGGGGCAGGCGCAAATATGGGAATGGGGCTGCACTGGGATAAGTTTCAACTATTGCAAATCAATTGTCAAATGCGTATCACAGACCCCGCTGGGAAAATCATCTCGCCCACGCCGCAAATGAAATATTTGGGGGCCATTCTGTACGACAGCGGGGACATCAAACCAGAGCTGGGGCGGAGATTGGGCGCAGCATGGGGGGAGTTTCAAAGATACGCGCATGCGTGGAAACACACTGCGGTGAGCAAAAAACGCAAGTTGGAAGTATTCTCTGCTCTCATCACAAGCAAAGCACTGTATTCGTTAAGTTCGGCGTGGCTTAACAAAGCAGAGAGGAGAAGGATAGATGGGTTCCAAGCTCGCTGCTTGAGGCTTCTTCTGGGCATTGCGCCCCCCTACATATCTAGAGTATCAAACAAAAGTGTTCTTCAACAATCTGGTCACAAATCGTATTCGTCACAGCTATTACGACAGCAATTGGTACTGTTTGGGAAAATTGCCGATCACATGACACAGATGCTTTGCGACAACTCACATTTCAGCCGAGCAGCCCACGACCGGCGACCGAATCATGTAAACGACCAGTCGGGATACCCAGACATGAGTGGACAAAGGAACTATATCGTAAAATTCGGTGTCGGTTCTCCTCTGATCAACGCCTGTACGAGGCCGCGCGGGATCAGATAAAGTGGCGAGAGTTCTGTGCTGAGTTCGCTTTCGGCACTGGCGAGGACGATTTGCTCTAGCGGGAACGCATGGACACTCCATGCCAAAAATCGTTTTCACTTCATCCATCGTTCCCCCTCGCCCTCCCCTCCTTCCTCCGGCACGTGTTTGGCGTGTCTGTTGCGCCATGTATGCGTTTGGTATGCTTTCTCATATCCTGCGCGCGTTTGGCGCGCCGCGCTCCAACTTTACAACCAATTTCCCCTACGCGCCGCATGGCGTATGGCTTGTACGGTTGGGAGCCTCTTGGGCCGTCTTGGGGCGGTCTTGGAGGCCTCTTGCGCCGTCGTCAACGCCGTGAAAGGCTAAAAGCCGTATATGCTAAAAATACACGTTTTCCTAAGGAAAACAAATGATTTGGGCCTCTTGGGGCCCTCTTGGGACACCCCTTGGGCGCCTCAAGGGGGCCTCTTGGGGGCCTCTTGGGCCGTCTTGGGCGGTCTTGGGCTCTCTTGGAGCGCTCTTGGGCCGTCTTGGGGGGAATCCGAAAAGCACGCAAAAACCCGAGCGAAAACCCGAAAATGGCCATTAACACTCATTCACTCGCGGTACCCCCCTCCCCTGAAACCGCTCCCTTTAGGGCTTCGCCCACACCAAAACGTCATCACTCACACCTCGCTCTTTCCGTTATCCGCCGCCCCCTGTTGCTTGCAACAGGGGTGCCTGGCGTGCCGGACAATATGGCTTTTGGTTTTGGTTCTTTTTCCTAAAGAACTCCCCCTGGGGCTTCGGCCCGTCCCGCCGGGGTCCCAGGAGATTCCCGAAAATCCGTCTGTCAATGCCTTTGTTGCCCCAAGTTGGCCCAAGATGGCCCCAAGATGCCTCCAAGACGGCCCAAGAAGCACTCAAGACAGCCCAAGATAGCCTCAAGACGGCCCAAGACGGTCGAAGAGGGCTCTAAGAGGCCTCCAAGACGGCCCAAGAGGCCTCCAAGAGGTCCTCCAGGAGGGCCCGAAGAGGTCAAAACCATTGGTTTTCCTTAGGTTGTTGAAGGATTTTGGCATTTGCATCTTCTCGGCATTCCGACGGCACGAGACGGCCCAAGAGGGCCCCAAGATCGCCCCAAGATCGCCCACAAGGTCTCCAAGATGGCCCCATGACGGCCCAAGAGGCCCCCAAGACGGCCCCAAGAGGGCCCCAAGAGGCCTCCAAGACGGCCAAGATGGCCTCCAAGACGACCAAGATCGCCCAAGATGGCCTCCAAGATGGTGCAAGATGGCCTCCAAGTCCGCCCAAGAGAGGAGGAGATGCGTCCAAGTCCGCCCAAGAAACCTCCAAGACGGCCCAAGACGGCCCAAGAGGTGCCCAAGAGGCCTCCAAGACGGCCCAGGAGGCCTCCGAGAGGTTCTCCAGGAGGGCCCGAAGAGGCCAAAATCATTGATTTCCTTTGGTTCTTGAGGGATTCTCGTATTTGCTCCTTTTCGGCTTTCCGACGACCCAAGATCGCCCCCACAGCGCCCAAGAGGCCCCCAAGGTCGCCCCAAGATCGCCCAAGAGGCCTCCAAGATGGCCCCATGACGGCCCAGGAGGCCCCCAAGACGGCCACAAGAGGGCCCCAAGACGGCCCAAGAAGCCTGTAAGACGCCCAGCCCAAGTCGGCCCAGCCTCGCCCACTGTGTTCCCCGAACGCTTTCCAAACCGATTCGGGGAACACATGGTCCGATAGCTTGGCAGGCCTCTGGCCACAACGTTCGGCCACTAGGCGTTTCCAAGAAGGCAGGGGGCGGCGGTGATTCGCCGCAGGCGTCTTCGATCCGCCGCCCCTTGTCGATTCATCGCAGGGGTGCCTGGCGTGCTGGATCCTTTCGGTTTCGGTTTTGGTTCTTTTTTGCAAAAGAACTCCGCCTGGCGCTCCGGCGCGTCCCGCCGGCCACCCGGAAGGATGCCGAAAGATCTTCCAGAGGTGGTTGCCAAAGGGTTTTTCCGTTCCAGACGGCTCCAAGATGGTCCAAGATGGCCTCCAAGACACCTCCAAGACGGCCAAGATGGCCTCCAAGACGGCTAAGATGGCCCCAAGATGCCTCCAAGACGGCCCAAGATGCACCCAAGACGGCCTAAGATGGCCTCAAGATGGCCCAAAACGGCCCAAGAGGCTCGCAAGAGGCCTCCAAGACAGCCCAAGAGGCCTCCTAGAGGTCCTCCAGGAAGGCCCGAAGAGGCCAAAACCATAGATTTCCATCGGTTTTTGAATGATTTTTGTATTTGCGCCTTTTCGGCTTTCCGACTGCCCAAGACAGCCCAAGAGGCCCCCAAGGTCGCCCCAAGATCGCCCAAGAGGCCTCCAAGATGGCCCCATGACGGCCCAGGAGGCCCCCAAGACGGCCACAAGAGGGCCCCAAGACGGCCCAAGAAGCCTCGAAGACGCCCAAGATGGCCTCTAAGACGGTCCTGGAGCGCCCCAAGAGGGCCTCAAGTCGGCCCAGACAGGCCCCCCAACCGGCTTCCGACGGCGTCAGACGGGTCAGGAGCCCACCAAGATTGCCGAAGTTGGCTCGAAGCTGGCCCAAGAGGGCCCAAGAGGCCTCCAAGAGGGCCTCCAGGAAAGCCAGAAAAGGCCCAAAACACTGGTTGTCCTTAGGTTTTGAAAGGACTTTGATATTTGCTTCTTTTCGGCCTTCCGACGGCCCGAGACGGCCCAAGATGCCCCCAAAGATCACCCACAGATCGCCCAAGAGGCCTCCAAGAAGGCACCAGAACGGCCCAAGAGACCTCCAAGACGGCCCCAAAAGGCCCCCAAGACGGCTCAGGAGGATTTTAAGACCCCCCAGATGGCGTCCAAAACGGCCCTGGAGCATTCCAAGAGGGCCCCAAGTCGGCCCAGGGAGGCCCCCCAAACGGCTTCCGACGGCGTCGGACGGGCCAGGAGCCCACCAAAACAGCCGAAGATGGCCCATGGCCCAAGAGGACCCAAGAGGCCTCCAAGAAGGCCTCCAGGAAGGCCCGCCAAGACCAAAATCATTGATTTCCCATATGTGTTTGGAGGATTGTAGCATTTGCGATTTTTCGGCCTTCCGACGGCCCGAGACGGCCCAAGTGCCCCCAAAGGTCTCCCAAGAGGCCCAAGACGGCCCCAAGAGGCCCCCAAGACGGCCCAATAGGCCTCCAAGACGCTCAAGATGGCCTCCAAGACGGCACAAGAGCCCTCCATGACGTCCTCCAAGAAGGCCCTAAAGGGTCAAAATGGCCTCCAGACGGCCAAGATGACCTTCAAGATGCACACGCGTTCCCCGAAGGCTTTCCAAACCGATTCGGGGAGCACATGGTCCGATTGCTTGGCAGGTCTGGCCTCAACGTTCGGCCACATAGGCGTTTCCAAAAAGGCAGGGGGCGGCGGTGATTCGCCGTAGGCGTCTTCGATCTGTAAAGGCAAAACATGCAAGGCTCATAAGATACGAGAGTTTCAAATGATTGGACATGGCATGCGATCCACTCCGTATGTAGACGTTGGGAGGTTCCACCTTCGGGATAGTGACGTGTAGAAAGATTGTCAGCGACAGCAACATGTTGAAAACCACATTGCCTGTATCCATGTGGCTACTATTGGCACTTTCGAACTTTCGACTCACAAAGCGCGGGGGGACCCAAATGAGAATCCAGGATTGGACATCGTCTGCCCTCCATCCGTATATTATGGGCAGCATCAGAGAACTGATCAGACATGGCGAGGGAGACTCAAGCGAAACACTCGGGCCACCCTACTGCCACCTCTGGTTATTCGACGGGGAATTGTTTTTACAAGGAGAGTGCATGCAGGAGAAAGAGGAGGAGGAGGAGGAGGAGGAGGTGAAGGAGACGTCCGAAGAGAAAAAGGAAAACGAGGCGGACAAGGAGGGGGATAGTTTACTTCAGGAGAAAGGAGGACGGCGAAGTTCAGCGGGAGGAGATGGATGAGAGGCGTCTCGGCTACGTTTTAGGCTGGACGACCGCCGAAAGAAGGACTGGGAATAGGGAAAGCGGGTGGGATGCTAAGGAGGTCGGGGGAGGAGGCAGGGGAGTGTCAGGGAGAAGTCGACGGACAGAAACGCGAGGAGGCTGGGGAGGAGAACGAAGGCCTCCTCCAACTGCCGCTGCGACGCCTCCATGTCGAACTCCAGCCTCGCGGCTACCTGGGCGCGCATCACCACCTGCCTTCCTCGGTTTCCACCTCCTCCTCCTCCTCCTCCTCCTCCTCATCATCATCATCCTCCTCATCCTCCTCCCCTCCTCCTCCTCCTCCTCCTCCTCCTCCTCCTCCTCTTTCTGCCAGCCATTTCGCGCCCGAGCGGCCCCCCGTGCACGGGGCGCGCAAGGGTGTTTCGCGGGCAACCTTCGAAATGGTCCTCCCTGCTCGAGAGAGCCGACATCGACAAGCGTGGCGCCCCACATCATCAGCTGCACTGCTGAGAACGGGCGCGAGCGCACCCGCCGGCAGACTGGGCTCCCTCCGCCCTCCCCTCCTTTTCCTCGTCGTCCTCTTCCTCTTCCTTCCCCCTCCCCTCGGCAGTCTGGCGAGCTGCAGCGCCGGCCTCCAGAGCGCCGCGGCGGAAGTGCAGGCAAAACAGGGTCATGGTCTCCCACGATCCACAGAAACGCTAGGAACAGCCCGTGCGAGAAAGGGGGCACGCAGCGGCAGCAGACGCTGGCGCTGCGAGAAAAGTGCCGGTCGGCCACAATCAACAACCTCGCTGGGAGCAGCCCGTGCGAGCAAGAAGGCAGGCAGTGGCAGCTGGCGCTGGCGCTGTGTGAAGGTGAAGAACGAGCCCAATGCCGTCAGCTACATCCGACGCCATGTACACAGCCAGCGGTGAAGAGGGAGGCCGATGAAGGACGAGCCAGATGCCATCAGCTACAGCGCTGGGAGCAGGGCAAGGTCAGGTTGGAGCCACACCAATCTCCCAATGCCAGAGAGCGGGAGGCGAAGCTGGTGCCGGACGCACCGAGAATAGGCGAAGGTCGAGCCCGATGCCATCAGCTACAAGCGACTCCGCGCGGGAAGCTGAAGGCGAAGACGGAGCCCGATAGCAACAAGACGAGTAGTGGCAGCAGTCGCTGGTACTGCGAGAAGCGTGCAGGAGCAAACATCACCAGCTACAAAGCGGGGATCAGCTTGTGCGCGAAGGTGCGCAATGGCAGCAGGAGCGGGCAATGCGAGACGGGCGCGCAGTGGCAGCAAGTCCTGGCACTGCGAGAAGGCGGAAGTGCAGGAGCGGACGTCCTCAGTTACACTTCGGGGTTCAGCGTGTGCGAGAAGGCAGGGAGTGGCAGCAGGCGCTGGCAGTGCGAGAAGGGCGCGCAGTGGC
>CAUYUJ010020937.1:189787-192287 GCA_963575745.1 Prorocentrum cordatum | reverse complement strand
TCGTAGTCGCATTCGCGATGACAGTCGCAGCGGCAACGGCAGTCGCAGTCACAGCCTCAGCCTCAGCCTGCCTCAGCCTCAGCCTCAGCCTGCCTCAGCCTCAGCCTGCCTCAGCCTCAGCCTCAGCCTGCTTCAGCCTCAGCCTCAGTCTGCCTTCAGCCTCGGCCTCAGCCTCAGCCTGCCTCAGCCTCAGCCTGCATCAGCCTCAGCCTCAGCCTCAGCCTGCCTCAGCATCAGCCTGCTTCAGCCTCAGCCTCAGCCTGCCTCAGCCTCAGCCTCAGTTGCTTCAGCCTCAGCCTCAGTCTGCCTTCAGCCTCGGCCTCAGCCTCAGCCTGCCTCAGCCTCAGCCTGCCTCGGCCGCAGCATCAGCCTGCCTCAGCATTCAAAATGTGGCCCAGGAATGGAGTTCTGGGAACTAGAAGAACACGAAGTGGCCTACAGTTGGCTCCGGGCATTCAAAATCATGCCCAGGAATGGAGTTCTGGAACTTGAAGAACACGAAGTGGCCTACAGTTGGCTCCGGGCATTCAAAATGTGGCCCAGGAATGGAGTTCTGGGAAATCGCAGAGCACGAAGTGGCTTACAGTTGGCTCCGGGCATACAAAATATGGCCCGGGAATGGAGTTCTGGGAACTCGAAGAGCACGAAGTGGCTTACAGTTGGCTCCGGGCATTCAAAATGTAGCCCGGGAATGGAGTTCTGGGAGGTCGAAGAGCACGAAGTGTGTGACTGTTGACGAAAAACGAACCTGGCTCTGTTCCCGGTTCTCCGGAAAGTGGCCCGGGAATCGAGTTCTGGGAGGTCGAAGAGCACGAAGTGTGTGACTGTTGACGAAAAACGAACCTGGCTCTGTTCCCGGTTCTCCGGAAAGTGGCCCGGGAATCGAGTTCTGGGAGGTCGAAGAGCACGAAGTGTGTGACTGTTGGCGAAAAGCGAGCCCGGCTCTGTTCCCGGTTCTCCAGAATGTGGCCCGGGAATGGAGTTCTGGGAGGTCGAAGAGCACGAAGTGTGTGACTGTTGGCGAAAAACAATTCCCGGTTCTCCTCCCCGGCACCCGCCCAGACCCCCCTGTGGAGTCCAGATGCTCTCTTTTGACACCACTAGAAACCTATCAGCAAAAGCTGTTAGGTAAAAAATGCACCAGGGAGGTAGGATGAGGCGAGGCGCGAAGCGCGCGCTGCGGCCGGGGCGGCCCGGCATGGAACGGTGGGGACTGAGGGAGAGGTCTATCTATCTATCTCTCTCTATCTTTACTGTTTTGTTAAATCTCTCTCTTGATTATTATTATTATTATTATCATTATCACTATTATTATTATGATTATTAGTATTATTATAAATATTATTATGATTATTATTATTATTATACATATATATCTTTCTCTCTCTCTCTCTGTCTCTCTCTCTCTCTCTTTCTCTCTCTCTTTCTCTCTCTCTCTCTCTCTCTCTTTCTCTCTTTCTCTCTCTCTCTCTCTCTCTCTCTCTCTCTCTCTCTCTCTCTCTCTCTATATATATATATATAAATATATACATATACTAGAACCATCGTGCGCGCTTCGCGCGCGCTCAGGTTCTAGCCCAGGCCAGGGGGGCGCTGGACGATCTTGGACAACGCTATCAAGCACAGGCGCGCGACGGCATCTGAGGAGCTTCTGGGGTGTTCCGCATGCTTCGTCAACTTGCTGTTGGAGGCACCTCTTGGGTGCTTCTTGGGGGGGGCGTCTGAGGGTCCCCTGGGGGCATCGGTTCTGCAATCTGAAGCCGTCATTGGCCGTCTTGGCTGCGTGGAGGCCCGACTTAAGGCCACCTGCGGCCAGATTGAGGCAATCCGGAAGCCTCCCAGGGGCCTCCTGGAAGCAGTTTTGACGCATCGAGGGCACTCTTGGGCTATTTTAAAGCCTCTTGGACGTCTCCTAGGGGCCGTTTAGGCCCTCGGGAAACTTTTGGGGTCCTCGTCAGACCACTTGGGGGCCTCTTGCGGCCTCCTGTGGGTTTTTGGGGGGGAACGCTCTGCTGTTGGGTCACGTTCCCCTTCTTGGGCCTCTCTTGGGGCTCTTGGGGCCCTCACGGGCCGTCTTGGGCGCCTCAAGCACCGTCTCGGGGCCCTCGCGGGCCGTCTTGGGGCCCTCTTGGAGGCCTCTTCCTCTATATTGGAGCGGTGAAGCCTCTTGGGCCGTCTTGGAGCGTCGGGATGCCAAAAGGCCGAAAAAAGTAAAACCCATCAAAGACCAATCGTAAAACAATGAGTTGTGCCTCTTGGGACCACCTTGGGAGATCTCTTGGAACCTCGTCGGCCCTCTTGGGAGCTTCTTGGGGGCCTCTTGGATCCGATTGGGGGCCTCCTGGGACTTCCCGAGAACCTCTCGGGGTAGAAAGCTCGGATTCTCGGTTCGTGTTTCCCTTCTTGGGCCTCTCTTGGGGCCGTCTTGGGGCCCTCGCGGGCCGCCTTGGGCGCCTCAGGCGTCTTGGGCGCCTCAGCACCGCCTTGGGGCCCTCGTGGG
>CAUYUJ010020937.1:187500-189687 GCA_963575745.1 Prorocentrum cordatum | reverse complement strand
TATATATATACTTCCCTCCCCGCCCCCGCCCCCGGGGCCTCTTTGAGCCGCATGGTCTCGCCGGACGGGGAAAGCGGCGGGCTAACCGGCATCTGCGGGGCGCCATTTTGCGTGACCTGCGCTCGGCGGGGCGGAAGACCACCATTGCCCTTGCAGGCCCAGCCCTCCCTCCTCCTCTTCTCTTCCTCCCCTCCCTCCCCCCATTAAACACTGGCACACACACACACACATCACAACTCACCAATCAAACTTGGAAACTCGCAGCGAACCCACCTGGCAAGCGAAACCTGACACCCTGACATCCGAAGTCGTGATTGCTTGATTCCGTAGTTACTAA
Source organism: Prorocentrum cordatum (assembly GCA_963575745.1). Lineage (NCBI taxonomy): Eukaryota > Dinophyceae > Prorocentrales > Prorocentraceae > Prorocentrum > Prorocentrum cordatum. Next base: position 189,350 of record CAUYUJ010020937.1, on the reverse strand, counting down.
GACGTCGGGGCCCCTTCCCACGGACCGGCTTCTCATCGTCAAACGTTTTCCTACGGTCCAGGGGCCCCGTCAGGGCACCCTGACGCCGAAAACTGCCAAAAAGCTCCCGTCGCGATGTTTGAGCCGTCGCGAGGCCGTCAAGGCACGGCGCACATGCTCGCAGCGCTGAGACACCGCCGACACTTCAACGCGACGCGCCCGAAATCACGGCACCCCACCCGACGCTGAAAAAGCAAGCGGATGGCGCGGCGCGCGCCCGCAGCACCCCGGCATTGTCAGACGGCACTCCTACAAACTACGCCAGTTTAAGAGTCGACTTCCCTTCAGAGAAGTTGGACGAGGACCATCACCAGTACCACTAAAAATTACTGCCGCTTTGCCGCACAAAACCGCGTCAGCGACAAAGGGGAGAAACAGACAAACAAACAGATTTTCGGCCTCCCATGTTGCCGGGGCGCCCCCCAGTCACGCCTCGAGGGCGCGCCCCAGCCGCGCAACGGGGGGCACGACGCGGAGAAGAGTTGGCGCGCCGCCGAGCGGCCAGGCAAAGGAAGAAGGAGGAGGAGGTGGAGGAGGATTGGGAGGAGGAGGAGGAGGAGGAGGAGGAGGAGGAGGAGGAGGAGGAGGAGGAGGAGGAGGAGGAGGAGGAGGAGGAGGAGGAGGAGGAGGAGGAGGAGGAGGAGGAGAGGGCGGAAGCGCCGCCCCGCGCTGGCCGCGGCCGCAGGCCGCCCCAGCCGCCGCCGCCGGCGCAAGGCCTGGTGGGCCGCTCCAGCGTCGGGCCCTGGCCCGCGGCCCGCGTCAGCTCGCTGGCCCGCAGGCAACGGTGGCTCGCGGCCACCCGGAGCTCGGCGGCGCAGGAAGTAGCAGCTTCTGTGGGCGCGGCTGCTCCTCGCCCTCAAGGCAAACAAACAAACAGACAGACAGACAGACAGACATATTGACTGACTGACTGACTGACTGACTGGCTGACTGACTGACTTACTGACTGACTGACTGACTGACTGACTGACTGACTGACTGACTTATGGGCCCCACGTTGCCTATCCGCCAAAAGTCAACGCCTCACGGGCGCGCCCCAGCCGTGCCTGGGGAACGAGGCCATGGCACGGAACGCCGCGCGGGGTCCAAGTCAGAACAAGCAGGGAATCGGCCCAGCTGCACCTGGGGCCTTGGCCGACTTGCACCAGAGCGAGCGCGGGAGCTTTACAGGCTGCACGTGCCGGTCGCGGGCGAACGCACGCGCCAGGCACGCCAGGGGAGAAAAAGAGAGAGGGGAGGGAGGGGAGGGGAGGAGGACGAGGGCAGAGACTGAATGGGGGTCCGCAGGGGCGACCAGCACGAAATCCAGGCCAAAGCGAAGCTCGCGCTCAGTTACTGCGCGGCGGGTCTGGATGGCGGGCGCACCCTAGAAATCGCCCCCGGGAAACCCGAAAAAAACCTTACGCACGCCCTGCGGGCTCGGGCGGGCTCTCACGGGCGGGACCCCGGCGGGACGCAGGGGCTGCTTAAGAAAATACGGCGCTCGCACAGGCAGATGGAGGGAGGCTGAAGGCGGGGGGCAGTGGAGGAGGAGGACGACGACGACGACGAGGGCGAAGACGAGGAAGAGGGGGGAAAAGCACCAGGCATGAATTGTCACAGGCAACGCCCGCACAGTAGCGCACTCCCAGAACAGCGCGGCAATCACATTGAACAACATAGCCAAGGAGAGCTGAGGACACGGGCAGCCCCACCGCCCATCCGACGCACGCAAGAAAGGTAACGCCCATAACGGATGATGAAAGCTCCACAGGAGCCCAGGGCATGGCTCACAGCGTTGCTGCCCCAGCGCAGCAGCCCCATACGCCGAC
>CAUYUJ010020937.1:150000-182500 GCA_963575745.1 Prorocentrum cordatum | reverse complement strand
CACCACAAGGAGGATGTACAAGGAGGCGGGAGGAAAGAGGAACAGGGGAGATATGCGGGGGCAAGCGGACACACGCCTGAAAAACACGACTGTCGGCATGCTTCGCAAGAGTTGCTGTTTTGAGATGGGCTGGTGGGGATACGCGAAGCGTAAAGAATTTCATCATCACCATGCGCCCTATGGACATCACGACCACACTGTTTGTTTCATCTCAGTGGACGTCACCGAAGCCGCGGCAAGTGGCGGTCCTTCCACAAAGATCGCGTCGTCACCGACGCGTGTGTCGGGAGCAGACTTCTTCGGAGGTGATGGCCGGCGGGCAGGCGGCGCCGTGGCGGAAACAACAGATTGACAGACATATCGTTCCATCGTGGCTGACGACCAGTGGAACCGGCAGCCGCGCTGCGAGCATCGCCCACCTGCACTACACCAACTGAAGCCAAGGCGCCGCCACTGACTGAATCAGCAGCGGCCCCAGGCATAGGCATGCTAATCGGACTGGCCCTGGTCAATGAGACAGCGCCACCGACTGAGCCGGCAGCGGCCCCAATGCCTACCAGCTGTTGATTATCCTGCCAGCTGTTGATTTTCCGTCGCCATCGACATCCATGCGGTCCGCATCGTCAGCTGAGCCAACAATGGGCGCTCCCTCTTCAGTGTAAGCACGGATGAGACCAAACGCGATCGCGGCTGCATTTTCGCTGCACTTGGTTATCCTTTGACCCCATAGCACGGCATTGCCACCTGAACTGAGCGCCGAGTTCGGAAATGCACGCGTGCATCGTGGAAACGAACTGAACGTGCTTGGGACCTCAGGTTGAACCCCAGATCTTTGATACACGCCTCGACTAAATCTGAGCTTTGCACTGCCCCGCTCTGGCCTCGCCGTCGAGTAGCCAAGCGTCAATTCGCCCCTGCTCGGGGCAGCGCTCAACTCCGAACGGAACCTCAGCCTCAACATCCCCATCAGGAAAAGCAACACAGTGGCCCTCCGAAATGACTTGGCGACCAACTCCCTGATTATCGAAAGCACCCTAAAGAACCGCAGCTCAATAGGGAACCTAGACATTCTCAAGAAGCGGTCAACTCAAACTTGAGGTATTTTGTAGGCTCACGATTCTCGTTCCTGCTGCACGCCTCTTCGATGTTTCCATGATACATTGAGCAGCCGCGCTTTTGGCGTGGACCTTGAATGTGAGAACACAAATGTCCGCAGCTGGATTTTCATCCAAATTAGGGAGCGGCTCGTCATCATGATCTTCTGGCTTGCGGATGTCGACCAGCTTCCCGTCTGAAAGGTTCTACCCTCAGGGCGGGGCGCAAAGATGGCTGGCTCAAGCGCTTGAACCGCTTACGGGGTAGCTTCGTACTCCCAAGACAGTGGTCTATCCTCTCCCAGTTCCCGAGTAAGCTTAGCCCGTCGAACAATCAACCTGCTTGTACGATGGGGATTGCCCTGAAATTGTCCTGTCCCCGCAAGCGGATTACCCGCATGCGCCGCAGGATTCTGGGCTTGAGAGCCCAGCTGACCAGCTGCACTCGCTGGACCGCGGGTTGAATCCGCAGACTCAGCAAGCCGAGCCGGCGTAGAAGGATCGATTTCCCCGAGCGTCGGAGACTCTTCCCGTCTGGGGGCGATTTTTGGAGCCTCTTGGGCCGTTTGGGGCCGTTCTTGGCCCGAAAAAGCGAGAACTCCAAAAACGATCAAAAACAGTCGTCAAGTCAATGATTGTTGCTTTTTAGCCCAAGAGCCTCTTGGAGGCCTCTTGGGGCGTATCGGGGCCCTCTTGCGCCGTCTTGGAGGCCCTCAGCCGTCTTGAAGCATTCATTGGAGCCTCTTGGGGTCCTCTTGGACGCCTGATGGGGCCAACTTGCGGCTCTCTTGGGAGCCTCTAGGCCCTCTTGGGCCGTCTTGGGGTCCTCTGGGGCCGTCTGGGGGCCCTCTTCGGGCGCCTGGGGGCCCTGTTGGGGACCTCCCGAGCCATCTTGGGAAGCCCGAAAAGGGGAGAATCAAAAAAACAGTCAAAAACAATATGACAATCGATGTGATTCGCCTCCAAAGGGTCCTTTGGGGGCCGTGTTGGGCAATCTTGGAGCCCTCTTGGGCCAATTGGAGGCCATTTTGAGCCGTCTTGGGTCTCTTGGAGGTCTTTGGCCATATTGGGGCTCTCTTTGGGGCCTCTTCGGGCCCTCTTGGGAGCCTCTTGGGACCATCTTGGGGCTCTCTTTGGGCAGTCTTGGGGCCCTCTTGGGCCGTGTTGGGGCCCTCTTGGCCCGTCTTGGCGCCCTCTTGGGGCGCCTTGGGGCTCTCTTGGGGCCCATGGGGCCTTCTTGCGATCCTTGGGGCCTCTTGGGCCGCTCTAGGCCGTCCTTGGCCCGAAAACGCGAGAATCAACAAACACATAATAATTAGCCTGGCGAAGAATCCAACAGATGTAGTAGTGAATACCGCAAATGTGTGTATCGTCTTCCGTGGAACTCCCTCTGGGGCCACGAAACGCTGCACTCGGCGCAGCAACGGCATGCCAGTTCCGCAACTGGGACCTTCGGTGGAGCTCCCTATGGGGCCACGAACCGTGGCACTAGGCGCAGGAACCGCATGCGAGTTCCGCCACTGGAACCTTCGGTGGAGCTCCCTATGCAAGAAACGCATGCGAATTCCGCCACTGGGACCTTCGGTGGAGCTCCCTAGGGGGCCACGAAATGCTGCACTGGGCGCAGGAACCGCATGCGAACTGCGCCACTGGGACCTTCGGTGGAGCTCCCTAGGGGGCCACGAAATGCTGCACTGGGCGCAGGAACCGCATGCGAACTGCGCCACTGGGGCCTTCGGTACAGCTCCCCATGGAGCCACGAAACGCTGTACTGGGCGCAGGAACCACATGCGAACTGCGCCACTGGGACCTTCGGTGAGCCCCTTATGGGGCCACGAAACGCTGTACTGAACGCAGGGATCGCATGCGAATTCCGCCACTGGGACCTTCGGTGGAGCTCCCTATGGGACCACGAAACGCTGTGCTGGGCAGGGGGAGGCAGGGATGGGAGGAGGGAGGAGGAGGAGGAGGAGGAGGAGGAGGAGGAGGAGGAGGAGGAGGAGGAGGAGGAGGAGGGGGAGGAGGGGGAGGAGGAGGGAGGAATGAGGAGGGATCGCGGGGCGCTGTCTCTTCAAAACGAGAACCCAACACCACAGGATGGTTGGGAAAACATTTTCCTGGCGCGGGGCCCAAACATGTGCAATTGTGAATCACGCAATTGTAGGTATCGACCTCGGTGAACCTTTCTGGGGTCACGACGCGTGTGACGGGTGTGCCAAGGTTGACACGGGTACGCCATGCGGACGCTGCCACCAGAGCCGTCGGTGGACCCTCATGTGCCATGTGAGGCCACGGAACGTGTGGAACCGTGTGCGGGCGCTGCCACTACTAGGGCCTTCGGTGGAGCACCCTATGGGGCCACGAAACGTGTGCGGGGGGCACCGAAATTGAAGTGGAACTGCATGCGGACCCTGCCACTGGGGCCTTCGGTGGAGCACCCTGTGGGGCCATGAAACGTGTGAGGGGGGCGCAGGATTGGGGGTGGAACGGCATGCGGACCCTGCCACTGGAGCCTTCGGCGGAGCACCCTGTGGGGCAAGGAAACGTGTGCGGGCTGCGCCGAAATGGGAATGGAACTGCATGCGGACCCTGCCACTGGGACCGTCGGTGGAGCTCCGTATGGGGCCACCGAACGTGTGACGGGTGCGCCGGATTAGGGGTGGAACTGCATGAGGACCCTGCCACTGGGGCCTTCGGTGAAGCACCCCATGGGGCCACGAAACGTGTGAGGGGTGCGCCGAAATGGGGATGGAACTGCATGCGGACCCTGCGACTGGGGCCTTCGGAGGAGCACCTTGTGGGGCCACCGAACGTGCGAGGGGTGCGCCGGATTGGGGGTGGAACTGCGTGCGGACCCTGCCACTGGAGCCTTCGGCGGAGCGCCCTATGGGGCCACGAAACGTGCGAGGGGTGCGCCGAAATGATAGTGTAACTGCATGCGGACCCTGCCACTGGGACCTTCGGTGGGGCTCCTTGTGGGGCCACAAAACGTGTGAGGCGTGCGCCGAAATGGAGGTGGAACTGCATGCGGACCCTGCCACTAGGGCTTCTGAGAGCACTCTATGGGGCCACGCAACGTGTGAGGGGTGCGCCGACATGGAGGTGGAACTGCATGCGGACTGGGATCTTCGGTGGAGCTCCCTATGGGGCCATAAAACGTGTAAGGGGTGCGCAGAAATGGACATGCGAGAGAACAGAGGCAGGGATGGGAGGAGGGGGAGGAGCGCGGGAGATGAGGTGAGGTGAGACGCGGGGCGCTCTCGTCAAAACGAGAGCCCAACACCACAGGATGGTTGGGAATATATAATGAAACAATTGTTGTTGACCTCCTCAAGCCCTCTTGCATGAAAGAACCAAACCGAAACGAAAACCGATAACCGTGACCGGACCGGACAAACAGGGAAAATAAATTAGGCTGGCGAAGGGCCAAACCATATGCAGTTGTGGGTACCCTCGTTGTGAGTACTGCCGTTGGTAGATCTTTTTGGAGCCACGAAGCGCGTGAAGGGTGTGCCGAAGTGTGGCGGGACCGCCATGCGGGTGCTGCCACTGGGGCCTTCCGTGAGGGATTCGCGGAAATCGAAGACGGAATCGCATGCCGGCGCTGTCCCCTGTGGGGCCATGAAACATGACAAAGGGTGCACCGAAATGGGGGTGGAACCGCATGCGCGCGCTTCCGCTGGGGCCTTCGGTGGAGAGCCCTATGGGGCCACGAAAGACGTAAGGGGTGCGCCGAAATAGGGGTGGAACCGCATGCGGGCGCTGCCGCTGGGGCCTTCGGTGGAGCTCCCTAGGGGGCCACGAAACGTGTGAGGGGCGTGCCAAATTGAGGTGGAACTGCTTGCAAACTTTGCAACCGGGGCCTTTGGTGGAGCTCCCTATGGGGCCACGAAACGTGTGAGAGGTGCGCCGAAATGGAGACGGAACCGCATGCGGGCTTTGCCACTGCGGCCTTCGGTGGAACTCCCTGTGGGGCCACGAACCGTGTGAGGAGTGTGCCACCAAAATATGAGTGGAACCTGATGCGCACGGGGGCCGTCGGTGCAACTCCCTATTGGGCCACGAACCGTGTGAAGGGTGTGATAGAACGGGGGTGCAACCGCATGCGAACGTTGCCACTGGGGCCTTCGGTATAGGGCGCTCTATGGGGCCGCGAACTGTGCAAGCGGTGTGCCAAAATTGGGGTGGAGCCGCATGCGAACTCTGGCACTTGGGCCTTCGGTAGGGCCTCCTATGGGGCCAAGAACCGTGCAAGTGGTGTGCGAAAATGAAGGGTGGAACCGCATGCGAACTTTGCCACTGGGGCCTTCGGTGGAGCTCCCCATGGGGCCACGAAACGTGTGACGGGCGTGCCAAATTGAGGGTGGAGCGGCATGCGAGCTTTGCCACTGGGGCCTTCGGTGGAGCTCCCTATGGAGCCACGAAACGTGTGAGGGGTGTGCCGAAATAGAAGTGGAACCGCATGCGAGCTTTGCCACTGGGGCCTTCGGTGGAGCTCCCTATGGGGCCACGAAAGACGTGAGGGGTGCGCCGAAGTGAAGGTGGAACCGCATGCGAACTTTGCCACTGGGGCCTTTGGTGGAGCTCCCTGTGGGGCCACGAAACGTGTGAGGGGCGTGCCAAAATGGAGGTTGAACCAGAGGGGATCTTTGCCACTGGGGCCTTCGGTGGAGCTCCCTATGGGGCCACGAAAGACGTGAGGGGTGCGCCAAAAGGAGGGTGGAACTGCATGCGAACTCTCCCACTGGGGCCTTCGGTGGAGCTCCCTATGGGGCCACGAACCGTGGGAGGTGAGGGGTGCGCCGAAATAGGGGGTGGAACTGCGTGCGGGCTTTGCCACTGGGGCCTTCGGTGGAGCTCCCTATGGAGCCACGAACCGTGTGAGGGGCGTGCCAAAATGGAGGTGGAACCGCATGCGAACTTTGCCACTGGAGCCTTCGGCGGAGCTCCCTATGGGGCCACGAACTGTGTGAGGGGTGCGCCGAAATAGAGGTGGAACCGCATGCGGACCCTGCCACTGGGGCTTTCGATGGAGCTCCCCATGAGGCCATGAAACGTGTGAGGGGTGCGACGAGATCGGGGTGGGACTGCGTGCGAACGTTGCCACTGGGGCCTTTGGTGGAGCTTCCTATGGGGCCACGAAGCGTGTGAGGGCGTGTCAAAATGAGGTGGAACTGCTTGTGAACGTTGCCACTGAGGCCTTCGGTGGAGCTCCCTAGGGGGGCATGAAACGTATGAGGGGCGTGCCAAAGTGGGGGCGGAACCACAGGGGCACTTTGCCACTGGGGCCGTCGGTGCAACTCCATATGGGGCCACGAACCGTTTGAGCGGTGCGCCGAAGCGGGGGTGGAACTGCGTGCCAACTTTGCCACTGGGGCCTTCGGTGGAGCTCCCTAGGGGGCCATGAAACGTATGAGGGGCGTGCCAAAATGGGGGCGGAACCACAGGGGAGCTTTGCCACTGGGGCCTTCGGTGGAGCTCCCTATGGGGCCACGAAACGTGTGAGGGGTGCGCCGAAATGGGGGTGAACCGCATGCGAAGTTTGCCACTGGGGCCTTCGATGGAGCTCCCTGTGGGGCCACGAAAGATGTGAGGGGTGCGCCAAAAGGAGGGTGGAACTGCATGCGAACTTTGCCACTGGGGCCTTCGGTGGAGCTCCCTTTGGGGCCACGAACCGTGTGAGATGAGGGGTGCGCCGAAATGGGGGTGGAACCGCACGCGAATTTTTGCCACTGGGGCCTTCGGTGGAGCTCCCTATGGGGCCACGAAAGACGTGAGGGGTGCGCCGAAATGGAGATGGAACCGCATGCGAACTTTGCCACTGGGGCCTTCGGTGGAGCTCCCTATGGGGCCACGAAAGACGTGAGGGGTGCGCCGAAATGGAGATGGAACCGCATGCGAACTTTGCCACTGGGGCCTTCGGTGGAGCTCCCTATGGAGCCACGAACCGTGTGAGGGGCGCGCATGCGAACTTTGCCACTGGGGCCTTTGGTGGAGCTCCCTATGGGGCCACGAAACGTGTGAGGGCATGCCAAAATGGAGCTGGAACTGCTTGCGAACTTTGCCGCTGGGGCCTTCGGCGGAGCTCCCGATGTGGCCACGAAACGTGTGAGGGGTGCGCCGAAATTGGGGTGGAACTGCACGCTAACTTTGCCACTGGGGCCTTCGGTGGAGCTCCCTCTGGGGCCACGAAACGTGTGAGGGGCCTGCCAAAATGGAGGTGGAACCGCATGCAAGCTTTGTCACCAAGGCCTTTGGTGGAGCTCCCTATGGGGCCACGAACCGTGAGGGGTGCGCCGAAATAGAGGTGGAACCGCATGCGAACTATAACACTGGGGCCTTCGATGGAGCTCCCCATGGGGCCATGAAGCGTGTGAGGGGTGCGACGACATGCGGGTGGAACTGCACGCGGACCCTGCCACTGGGGCCTTGGTGGAGCTCCCACTGGGGCTACGAACCGTGTGAGGGGTGCGCCGAAATGTGGGTGGAACTGCTTGCGAACTTTGCCACTGAGGCCTTTGGTGGAGCTCCCAGTGGGGCCACGAACCGTGTGAGGGGTGCGCCACAATGAGGGTGGAAGTGCATGCGAACTCTGCCACTGGGGCCTTCGGTGGAGCTCCCTATGGGGCCGCGAATCGTGTGAGGGGTGCGCCGAAATGGGGGTGGAACTGCACGCGAACTTTGCAGGGTGGAACTGCATGCGAATTTTGTTGCCACTGGGGCCTTCGGCGGAGCTCCCGATGTGGCCACGAAACGTGTGAGGGGTGCGGCGAAACAGAGACACGCAAAGAGCAGAGGCGAGGACGGGTGGGAGGGAGGAAGGGGAGGAGGAGAGGAGAGGGGGGGAGAGGAGAAGAACGCGGGGCGCTGTGTTTTCAAAACGAGGACCCAGCACCACAGGATGGTTGGGAAAAACCGAACCGGACCGAACCGAATTCATTCAGAACCGAAACGGGGGGAACCGAACCGAACCAGAACCAGAACCGAACTGGAACCGGGCGGCCCCCGAACCGAACCGACGGGAACCGAACCGGACGTCCCAACCCAGCCCACACAAGACCGCAGGACGACGACCCCTCCGCACCCCAACCACCTCGGAAGACGACGAGGCTTGAGGCAGCCAGTGCCAAAGCTTGAGCAATATGCGCAAGCGGTGAGGACCACGCGGCAGGTTGGGGCAGGTCGGGGCCGGTCGGGGCAGGTCGGGGCGGGTCGGGGCGGGTCGGGGCAGGTCGGAGCGGATCGTCCGCGGCGGACCGCGGGAGGGCGGGCCCCTGTGGCGGCCCCCCCGCGCGAGGGCAGCGGGCCGCCGCTGGGGTACCCGGGTTCCCGCGGGAACCACCCCACCAGCAGTCCACCGCCCCCACCCCCGACCCTCCCCGTCGCGACCCCCCGGTGGCGAGCCCCCCCGTCGCGACCCCCCCCCCCACCATCGCGACCACCCCTGCCGCGACCCCCCCCGCCGCGACCGCCCCCATGGCGATCCCCTCCCATGGCGACTCCCCCCGTGGCGACCCCCCCTGTCGCGTCGCGACCCCTCCCCATGGCGACCCCCTCCGTGGCCCGTCGCGACCCCTCTCGTCGCGACCCCCCCGTCGCAACTCCCCCCCGTCGCCCCGGCGAACCCCCCCGTCGCGACCCCCCCCCGTGGCAACCCCTCCCGTCGCTATCCCCCCGTCGCGACCTCCCGTCGCGAACCCCCCCATGGCGACCACCCCCGTCGCGACCCTCCCTGTGGCGACCCCTCCCATCGCGAACCCCCGTCGCGACACCTCCCGTCGCGACCCCCCCCGTGGCGACCCAAGTCGCGACCCCCTCCGTGGCGACCCCCCCTGTGGCGCCCCCCCCCCCCGCGGCGACCCTCCCCGTCGCAACCCCCCCCTGTCGCGACCCCCGTCGCGACCCCCCTCACGGCGACCCCCCCCCGTCGCCACACCCCCCCCGTAGCGACCCCCCCCCGTCGCGACCGCCCCCATCGCGACCGCCCCCGTCGCAACCCCCCCCCCGTCGCGACTCCCCCGTGGCGACCGCCCCCGTCGCGACCCGTCCCGTGGCAACCCCTCAAGTGGCGACCCCCCCGGTGGCAATCCCCCTTTTGACGGGCCCCTCGAGGCCTCCTTAGGCGCCACCTTGGGGACCCCCCCGTCGTCGGCAGCGGCGGCGGCGGCCCTCTCAGGAGAGGGAGGCGGGGGCAACCATTTCGGTGCGGATCCAGCCGTGGCCAACGTCGCTAATCGCAGACGGGGCGCCCAACGTCGCTAATCGCACCGAACCGGACCGAACGGACCGAATCGAACCAGACCGTCAATCGAACCGAACTGGTGGGACCGAACCGCGCGAAAACCGGAACCGAACCGAACTGGTGCCAGACCCAAGCCGAAACCGAACAGGTGTCAAACCGAGCCAGCCAAGCAAACTGAACCGGCTGCAGAATCAGACAGAACCAAACCGAGCCGATCCCTTTATGCTCTTGGGGGTCCTCTTGAAAGTCTCTTGGCCCTTCTTGGGGCCCTCCTGGGCCGTCTTGAGGCCATCTGAAGCCATCCTGGAACGCTCTCAGGGGGTCCTGGGCTTTCGTGGGGCGCGTTGGGCCGTCTTGGAGACCTCTTGGACCCCTATTGGGCCGTCTTGGGCGCTTGTTGGGACGGGTTGCGCGCCTCTTGGGCCGTCTGGGGGGGGGCCTGGCCACTGGATCCCGGTCGTCCGCGCCTCGCCCCTCCCCTGGACCCCCCCCTAAGAGGGCTTCGCCCCACCAACGTCATCACTCGTACCTCGCTCTCCGTTACCTGCTTGGCACGGAAACGGAAAGCGCGTGTACTGTGTGAGGGCGCGAGGTAGCTGGTTTAGTGTCTTGGAGCCCTGCTAGCGTGAAGATTTTGGTACGACATAGAAGCAATCTAGCAACAAGCCTTCCGAAAATCCGCCGACCCATTAGGGTCACGGCGTGTGAGATGGCCCCCCCACCCCAAACCCCTCCCCTGGGAGCCCGGTCTGGCCGGTTGGGAGGAGGGGGGCGGAGCAAAAGTAGCTGCCGCACCCTCGGAGCCTCAGGGGGCCACTGAACGGGCCAAGAGGGCCCCAAAAGGCCCCCCCGACGGTCCAAGAGGGCTACGAGTCGCCGAAAGATCGCCCAAGACGCCCCAAGAAGCCAGCAAGAGGCATCCCAAGAGGCCCTCCAGAAGCAAAAATCGTCCCATTCCAGGGAGGTCCACAACGGTCCAAGAGGCCTTCAAGATCGACCCAAGATAGCCCAAGCGGCCTCCAAGAGGGCTCCAAGACGGCCCAAGAAGGCCTCAAGACAGCCCCAGAAACCCTCTTAAACTGTCCAGGAGGGCCCCAGGACGGCCCCAAGAGGCGGCCCAGAGGGGGAAACCCGCATGGACGACATTTCGAGCACTCGGCCCCGAAAAAACCTGAGGAGGCGCCAAGAAGCCCCCAAGAGGCTCCCCCGAGGCCGCCGAGAGGCCCCCAGAGGTCTCAACACGGCTCACAAGAGGTGGAGAGCCCAGAAAAGCCCAAAAGCAGAGCCGCGATCCACCAACCGCCCCCGACGAAATCACAAGAAGCTGCAAACCCAAGATTCCCCAGAAATCGCGCGCGCGTTCCGCAAACTCCGTTTCTCAGTCTTACTGCCGCCCCAAGGGGTCGGCGATGCGGCGTCAGCAAATGAATCAATGCATATTGCATTTCTGTGCCTTCCTGAAGGTCATTTCGGGGCTCTTTTGGGCCGTCTTGAGGCCTTCTTGGACCGTCCTGGGGCCCTCTTGGACCGTCTTGGGTGACTTCGGCCGTCCTGGGGCCCTCTCGGGGCCCTCTTGAGGACCTCCTGGGGCCCTTTTCAGGATCTCTTGGGAACCTTTTGGGACCCTCAAGGGTCTCTCTTGGCTTTCTTGGGACTCTCTTGGTGCCGTCTTGGAGCCCACTTGGGCTGTCTTGGGGCCCTCTTGGGACGTCCATCTACGCCCCTGAGTCTTATAGGGGCCGCCTCATGGACGGCCTCAGGGACGGGGGAGGCCTTGTAAGCGCCGCAGGGCGTCCTCTTGGGCCGTATGTTAGGCCGCCTTCGAGGCCTCCTGGGCAGTGTTGGGGGCCTCTTGGGCGTTCTTGCGGCCGACTTGGGCCATCGTAGGCCGAAAATTGCTGAAATTTGGGCCAGGCCGTCTTGGAGGCCTCTTGTGCGTTCTTGGGGCCGAATTGGGCCATCGTGGGCCGAAAATTGTCGAAATGTGGGTGAATAGATCTGGGACGGGTCCTGCCAAACCCCTCACACTCCCCCTTGATATTTCTCGCAACTAACGGATCGCGCCACTACGCGTGATTTCTGTCATCTGGCTCCCCAATGGCACCTCACAATCCCCCTTGATATTTCTCCCGGCTAACGCATCGCGACGCTACGGGCGCTTTCAGTCATCCGCCGCCTGCTGCACGTGGACGCTTCGGAAAATCGTGGGGTGGACTTGGTGCGAAAACGAGCCTTGGGAAGACACAATGAGAAGGATGAGGTTGACACAACTCAATGGTGTCTTGGAGACATACCCAACGGAAGATTGGGGCGTTCAACTCCTTCGCAGGCAGCTCAGACTGGCACATCGAGTGGGCACCATGTCGGATTGATGGTCCGATCGTGTATCCCAGCGGCACCAGCCATCAAGAGCCGGTGGAGCTGGAAGATCACGGGGGCGACCTTCTTTGAGATGGGACGATCGTCTGCGCCAATATTTGTACGCCAACTAACTTCCATGTCGACTGGTACGAAGCAAATTTAGACCACGATTTTCCTGAGTGCGAGGGCGCCTCCATGCTTTGTTTTCACTCAAGCACCAAGAATGGCCGCTTGAGATTTCACCCAACCGCGCCTGGCTCCGGGGCGGTCGAGCACTGCCTCGGTCGGGCTGCCTGCCAGCCCGGGCCCAGGATCGGCCTGGCCAGGATCGGTGAGGTGGTCAGCTGACGCCCCCCGATATGAGAAGGCAGGGTGCCTCTCAAGAGGGATTGGAGGCACCCGGGAAGACTTCTCAGAAGGTACGCCGGAAAGAGGTGCGGACAAAATGGGTAAGACACTCAACAGCAAATGTCGTCCAAAACCGACAGCGGCCGCTGTTGGGCAGGCGACTTTTTGTTTCTCATATGGCCAACGTCCGCAGCGACGCCGACAGCGAGTCCTGTCCAAAATGGACAGGGACTGAGGCCGGTCTTCGTCCCCGTTCTTTCTCACCCGTTTCGATCCTCCCGAAGCGGGGTGATCCCACTCCCGAAGCGGGGTGATCCCATGGCCTTCTCAGGCCGCCCCGCTCGCCGCAGCTCCCTGCCTGCGCGGCCGCCGATCGGGGTTCATAGGCAGGGCGGCAGACTGGAGAGCATCCCAGCCTCCGACCTGGCCAGCCAGCTGGTCGTCACGACGTCGGGGTTGTACAGTAAGGTCGAGTTTGATTGGAGAGGACACGCGAGAGAACACAAGAGCCTCCCGAGGGCCACATGGCCATAAGAATGTAGAAGGCACGGGTCGCTAAACTTAGCACAAGACACACGGGTACCCTTGACTTGGCAAGGTCGACCTACTAATGCAACTCGACCGTAGGTCGAAGCAGCCAGCGGATCCGGCCCGCCAGGCGGGCCGCGTACCTACAAGAAAAAACTACACAAACATAGACTGTTGGCGCTCCGCGCGGATTTCTTTGACCTGCGCCAGGGACGGCGCCGGAGGCGCCGCCAGGGGGCCCCAGCGCGGCTCCAAGAAATGTGCGCGGAGCGCCGAAAGTTTATGTATATGGCGTTTGTTCTTATTCGAGCACCGACTCTGCGCCAACTTCGGCCCGAAGCCCGAAGCCCTGGACTGGCTCCTGGCCACGGCACGAAAGCCAGCGCCTGCAGACTCGCGGCCGCGCGAGCTCCCGCGAAAGCCAGCGCCGCCCTCGGCCGCACCAAAAACCAGAATCTGGCGCGTGCGGGAATGCCTGCCCAGGAGCTGTGGAGAGAATGCTGGCGTAGCCCAGCCTGCCGGCGTCTTCTCTGTCGGAGGTTGCTAAAGGTGCCCCTGCATGGCCCAAGGGGCACCCAGCTTTTCGCTCTATTTTAAAGCCGCTGGGGCCCCCTGGGCCTCGTGAGGGGTGCTCTGGAGGCCGTGGGGGCCTCCATGGAAATCCTGGGGGCACCTTGGGCCAGGGGCACTTCTAGCAACACCCGACCTTCAACTCTCTCAAGGAGCTATCCCAGAACTGCCTGGGAGCAGCGCGCGAGACCAGGAAGCGCCGGCTAGAAGCTGCCCGGGAGCGCTGAGCAACGCGGCCAGGATGGCCCAGCCCGCCTGGCCCGCCGAGGCAACGGTGGCAGGCCGCGCGCCCGCCGAGGCGAGCGCGCGCTCCTCGGGCCTGCGCCGCGGGCGGGCTCCCTTCGGGCGCGCGTGCGACCGAGGTGGCGGGGTCCACGGGCATCCTCGCGCAAGAGGCGACAAGACTGCAGGCTGCAGGGCAGGCAAGGGTAGCTGTGCTCGCGCTTCGCGCCAAGCGAAGCGCGAAGCACGAACAACGTCGCACTCTCGCGCCGCCCCCCTGGGGGATAAGAGGAGGACGCGAAAGATGAAGAAATCGATGATGAGAAATCCCGAATCGCGAACCGCGAATGACTTCGCACACCCGTGGCGACCCATGGGTAGGGCGTCCATCCTCACAGCGTCTGGACTTGTGGGCATCGAGGAGGGCAGATCGCAAAGGCAGGGGGGCGAGGCCGACCCCACAGGCTGAGCTCCCTCCACACTGGGCTCCGCGAAGGGGTAGCAGCGAGCCAGCCAAGCGGACGGCCTTCGAGTGGAGGATCGACTACAGAATTAATATACCCCAAAATTAAGCTGCTCAGAAGACACGTTCCTTATCAGCAACGACCCTGAAGTGATCCAGGAAGTCATGTGCTGCGTCGAGAGCTGCGGGGCGCACTATGGACTGCAAATTGACTGGAAAAAGGTTGAAGCAATGAAGATCCAGACCAACGAGAACGTGATGAATAACCTGGGCCAGCCCGTCCTCAGTAAGGAGTCGCTGATTTACTTGGGTACAGCTTTTTCTGCAGATGGTAGAATGGGCGCTGAGTTGAGCAGGAGGATTGGAAGTGCAAAGCGTGACCTTCAGACATTGCACACTATGTGTGGCCAATGCCACTGTCTTGAGCATATCGAACCAGTCCAAGTTGAGCGACTGCCTCGCCAGGCGGCACATGATCTTCATGGGCAAACTTGCACGCCGACCAGGAACGGACCCTGTCAGAGCTTCAGTGTTTGAGCCGGACTCGCTGGTCGTCCGTAAAGCCGCTGGCCCCAGAAGGCGAGGCAGACCGCGACAGACGATAGGAAATTCAGTTTGGAACGATTGTCTGAAAGTCGCTGGCTTGCACGAGCGACATGCTGCCTACTTGCGCCCAGAGGGCGGAGCAGCTCGCGCGTGGCAGCAGGCCGTCAAAGGCTGGCCCGGATGCTGAAGGCATCCAACCGCCAGGCCGCATCTTAAGTCTCACCCTGCTCACGCACCGTCTGGTGCAAGGCTTACCTGACCTGACCTGACCTGACCGAAACTACGAAACATACGTAGAATGAACGTATATGTAAAACACTCTACAAATGTTCGAAGGGAAAAAACAGTGTTGAGGTGACTCAACTCTGTAGTCGATCCCCTACTTGAGGCCTCCACGAATTTGTAACAATACGCGAAGATCGCCGGGGCTCTCCGACCAAATCTGGCCCGCTCGCCACTGCGGGTCAGTGCACCGCGGGGTCTCAGGCGGCGCTGCCGTTGGCGACCTCGGCCCGGTCCACAACAAGGGCAGCACCGCTTCACTCTTTCAGCGTCGGCGTCCTGGATTCCACACAGTGGCGTGTTTCCTAGACTCAACGCGTGTACAATGCAACATGCGTTCTGCTGGCACGTCCCTCTGTGCGGGCTCTGGGGCAAATGGCTGCGGAGGTGGGGAAGCGATGCTGCTGCGAGCCCGTCTCTCCCGCCCCAACCGTGCCCACCAGGTCGAAGACTTGCTCCCGATCCGCCGTCCTGGGGTCTCCACCGGTACGAGGTCGACCGGGCGAGGGCCCCGAGCCGGCGCCCAGTGGGGATGGGGATGGGTCAGACGATGCTGACTCTCGAGTCTGGGGTGGAGGCATACGTTACCACCAGGCGTCCGCAAGCTCATTTGGGGCCCAGATCTTAGCGTGTGTTTAGCTCCCTGGCCAGGTATACACCAAGATGTATAAACCAAGATGTAGGCCGAGATGGGAATGTGAGGTCTTGGTGGCTTAAACTCGTTATGTTTCTTTATGTTCTCTCTCTCTCTCTTTCCCGAGGCCTGGATTGATGGGGGCCCTACTCCCTGATATAAGGGAAGGGGTTATCAAGGAAACGGGTCCTGGAGACATCGGCTTCCTCCAGGCCAGCTCTGACGGTCATGGGTCATGGGCCCCCAGAAGGACCCGTGAGGCTGAAGACTGCCAAGAACCTGGGACCATTCTCCCTCAGGACACTTCCTCTTGAAGGCGAACCCCGCGGTCTGGATTGGCTGCGGGATGGAGAACCGGGCAGTTGGACGCGGCCGCAAGAAACCCTCGCAAAAAAACCAAACCCTGAAAATCCGCACGCCAAATACAATTCGGGGGGAACTCCAAGGCCCCCCGAAAGCAACAGCTTTTCAACGCCCGCGGGATGTCAACGCAAAGCGCGCGCAGCGAGCGCTGCACGCGCAGCTGAGAAACCCCAATGTACTCTGACGAAAAGCATCAAATTTCTTGATACGCGATACCACTGCAGTGTCCCTAGGCCTTCGGCCGGTTGGGAGGTCTGGCCTTTAGGAGCTGAGTCGTTTCTGGAAAGCGGGCATCCGACCAGATGGCTCGCAAGGCGATCGCCAGCGCGCTGGGATCGACACCCCAACCGGTGCGCCCACTAGCACAGCCTCGCTGGATCATCCTCCTGATTTTGCTGCTCTCGTTCCCCCTCCCCTCTGCCAGAGCTCCCAAGCCGACCAACCACAACTGGGAGAGCTGCGTTCGTGGCGCCACTAGGGGGAATACGTCGCATCGACGATCTCTCGAGAGGGCATCGAAGCCGATGGGCCCCCCGAAGGGGAGCAAGGACCAGAGATCCCACAGTTGAGGCTCGTCTGCGAGGGCGATCTCGAAAGTTGGCTTCCCATCGGCAGCATGGCGCCTGAAACTCGAGTTGCGCACACTTCTCCTCGAGGGCGATCTCACGGGCTTTCACAGCCTGTAGCCGCTGGAAGCAGGCTGGAAGAGCCTCCGCCTCCACCTCATCATCACCATCATCATCATCATCATCATCATCATCATCATCATCATCATCATCATCATCATCATCATCATCGTCATGATCAGCAGGAGGAGCAGCAGCAGCAGACGCACCAGCAGCAGCGGAAGCCTCAGCATCAGCATCAGCATCATCATCATCAGAATCATCATCATGATCTTCTTACTCATCATCATCATTATCATCATCATCGTCAGCAACATCATCATCAGCATCATCATCATCATCATTACCATCACCAAAACCACCACTACAGTCAACATCATCATCATCATCATCATCATCATCATCATCATCATCATCATCTGCATCAGCTTCATCATCCTCACAAACATCATCATCATAATCATCATCGTCGTCATCATCATCATCACAAGCACCATCATCGTCATCATCATCGCCACCAGCATCATCATCATCGACACAACCACCACCACCACCACCACCATCATCATCATCATCATCATCATCATCACCATTAGCAGCACAATAATCCTAAGTATTAGAATAATGATCATCATCATCAGCAGCAGCATCATCATCATCAATCATCACCGTCACCATCAGGGTCATTATCATCATTATCATCATCCGCATCATCTCAACATCGTCGTCAACATCAACATCGCCGCCAGCATCATCATCAGCATCAGCATAGCCATCATATTCCTAACAAGCAGCATCATCATTATTATTATCATCATCATCAGTATCACCATCATCAGCATCATCAGCATCATCATGTTCATCAGTATCATCAGCATTGTCATCGCAATCGTCATCTTCATCGTTAGCCTCGTCATCAACAAAAATAATCCTCGTCAGCGTCATCGTCGTCATCGTCATCGTCATCGTCATCATCATTAGCATCATCATCATCATCATCATCATCAGCATCATCATCATCGTCAGGATCTGCATCATCATCATCAGCAGCAGCAGCAGTTTCATCATCAGCATGCGTGCGTCATAATCATGGTATTCATCATCACCAACAGCATCATTATCATCGCCATCCTCATCCGCAGAATCATCATCATCCTCGACAGCATCACCATCATCATGCTTAGCCTCTTCTTCACCATCATCATCATCGTCAACATCAGCATCCACATCGACATCAACACCAACATCAACATCAACATCAACGACTACGTCATCAACATCATCAGAAATCGGCATCTTCATCAGCATCAACATCAGCATCATACTCAACATCGTCGTCGTCATCGCCCTCACCGCCATCATCAGCATCGTCATGATCAGCAGCGGCGTCATCTTGATCATCAGCAGCAGCAACATCATCATCAGCATCATCATGACCATCGTCATCACAGTCGTCATCATCATTAGCATCATACTCGTCATCGTCATCATCGTCAATATCGTCATCATCAGCATCATCCTCATCAGAATCTTCATCGTCGTCACTGCCTTCATCATCACCATCGTCAGCATCATCATCGTCATCGTCATCATAGTCATGATCATCATCATCATCATTACCATCAGCATCATCATCATCGTCATCATCGTCAGCGTCAGCATCATCATCAGCAGCATCAGCATCTTCGTCACCGACATCATCAGTATCATCAGCATCATCATCATTGTCGTCATCATAGTCATGATCATCATCATCATCAACACCACCATCATCATCAGCATCATCAACAGCATCATCATCGTCAGCATCCATTTCGTCATCATCAGTATCATCAGCAACAGCAACACCAACATGGTCATACCGTTGATCCATCTACTGCGTCCCGTCATCATTAACACCATCATCATCACCATCATCCTCATCATCATCACCATCATGATAATCCGCCGACCCTGTCGGCGTGTGTGAGGGGCTTCTCCGTTCCGCTCGTCGTCTCCGTCGTCTCCGTTTTCCCCCTCCCACGGCTCTCCTCCTCAAGCGCGCTATCCAAAGCGAAATGAAACGACGTCGTAGTGGAGTCGAAGGGAAGCCCCTTCCCTTTGATCCCTTCCCCGCAGGGGGGGGGGGGCCCGGGGCAGATACGACGCCCGCCGGGGCGCACTTTCCTCGAGCGGGCACGCACGGGATGCACTTCCTCCTCAACCTGGTCCTCCTCCTCCTCCTTTTCCTCCTCCTCCTCCTCCTCCTGCTCCTCTCCTCCTTCTCCTCCTCCTCCTCCTCCTCCTCCTCCTCCCCCTCCTCCCGCAGAGGCGTCCCCGGAGCGGGCCCCGAGTCAAAATACCACCCCCCTAGGGCGCATTTTCATCGAGCGGGCACACCCGAGATGCACTTCTTCCTCTTCTGGGAGCACGTCCCAAGTCAGAATATCACACTCCCTGGGCGCACTTTCTTCGAGCGGGCACACAAAGGATGCACTTCCTCCTCCTCCTCCTCCTCCTCCTCCTCCTCCTCCTCTCCTCCTCCTCCTCCTCCTCCTCCTCCTCCTCCTCCTCCTCCTCCTCCTCCTCCTCCTCCTCCTCCTCCTCCTGCTCCTCCTCCTGCTTCTCCTCCTCCTCCTCCTCATCCTCCGCTTCCTCCCCCCACTCCTAGCCCTTTCGATCAGGGTCGGCGGCAGCGGCCGTCAGGCCTCTCCAATCAGTATCATCATCCATGTGATTGTCCCCACCACCCTCCAAGAGGGAGCGAGAGGGAGAGACAGAGGCAGACACAGGAGAAAGAAAAAGAAGCGAGACGGAGACAGAAACAGGGACGGAGACAGGTATGAGCACGGGGGTAGAGACGGCCACAGTGAATGTGGCAGGACCAGAGAGACAGAGGCACGGAGGCAGAGATGCGGAAGCAATAGCACGAAGGCATAGACAACACGGAGACGCATGTGGGGGGAGAGATGAGAGACAGGGCCAAAGAGATCGAGGGAGAGAGACACAGAAAGTCAGAGGAGGAGAGAGGGCGAGAGAACTCAGGACATCGTGGACGTCCGTGGCCCGCAACCAGCGGGGGCTGGGGTCCCCTCAGGGCGCAGGCCGGACGGAGCTGCCCAAGTGGCACTTGCATGAATTGACCCATCGTTTGCTGCTCGATCAGAAAGGGTGCCTGACATTGGAGAAGGAAAATCGGGAGCATCGATCGGCGCACCAGGGTGCGAGGAAGAAAGTGCGAGCGAACCTCAGCTGCCCTTCTCCCGACACGGAGGCGCCGTGGCGACGGCGCGCGCAGCAGCTTCGGCCTGCTCGCGTGCTAGAATGGCGGAGGAGGAGGAGGAGGAGGATAAGCAGGTGGATGATCAGGAGGAGGAGGAGCAGCAGCAGCAGTAGAAGCAAGAGCATCAAGGGAAGGCAGATGAGGGGAAAGAAGGGGCACGCAAACGACGAGAAATAAATCATATCCAAGAGTGTAGACCTCGCTGAGGCGAGAGCGCCGTGAACGACGGGAGCAACACACCGATCCTGAAATACGGCCAACGCTGCGGCGGGAGCACTATGCTTGAAAAACCCTAGACATTCCGATCGGAAAGGAGGAAAAAACCTGCCTTTTGAATCTCTTCGTCTGCGTGACAACACTACGCTACGGAGGCGGGAGCACACGCGCGCATAGTCAGGGGAGAGGAAGAGAGCAGCGCTCGTGTAGTGTAGTCGTGGGCGGGGCGAAGGAGGGGGAGGTGATGAATGGGGAAGCGGCAGTGCCCTCAGCGGGGATCGGGGCCACGAAAAAGGGAAAGAGCTGGAAGGGGGGCAGTCCATTTTTGTTGTCCCTGCCCCTCCCTCGCTTGCTCCATCCCTATTCCGCCTCCTCCTCCGCCTCCTCCTCTTCATCATCGTTCTCCTCCGCTTCAGGTGCCTCGAGCTGCTTCTTCAGGGCTGCGATTTCCTGTGCGACGCTGCGCGTGAGGCGGGACTGTCCGCACGCAGACCCACCCATCACGTGGCCCCGTCCTGATCGAGAAGCCCAACTGGGCGGCTGCTGGGGAACTATGGCGAGGAGAGAGAGCCAGCCAGTGCATGGACAATGAGCAGGAGGAGGAGGAGGAGGAGGAGGAGGAGGAGAAGGAGGGACGGGCAAGTAGTAAAATGAGAAAGATGCGTCTAGAAGCTCCTCGCACTACCGGGCACAGAGTAAGCCGAGAGGTGGACGAGAACGTATTCAGAATCAGTTGCGCTCAAAAGAAGTCAGACTCCCCACCTTTCTTCTTGTCCCCCCACGGACGACAGCGATGAGGATATGGATGTCAGCTTGCCCTCCTCACCTCCACACGAGTCTCACACTCCGACAGGGAACGCGTCAGCACAGAACAGTACTGCAAGACATAGAAATAGGAAACGGCTGAAGAGACTGTAGTATGAATGATGAGGAAGGAGTAAGAAGTATGGATATCGAGCCCAAATGGTCACGACCCTTCCTTATGACCTTCACGTTTGGGGAGTCTCGGGGGGGGCCCTGGGTCCAGTGGGCACCTAGGAATCATGCAAAACCGTATCCCACTAGACTCAAGTCCTACAGCGCCCCGACAAACAATGAGCTTGATAGGTCGTGGCGCGCCTGAACAGCACCCTAAAACACAGAAGGGTCAAACCTTGGCCTCACCCTCTGCTGCCGTGTTTGGAAGTGGGCCTAGACAGCCCCGCACCTCCTCCGGGTGAAATCCCGCTGGCACGCATGGCCTAGACGACCAGCGTGACGCACTGGAATCCTGTTTCGCCTTCGTGGCAAAGGTCACTCAGCTTGAAACGATCCGACACAGCACTCGCTTTGGGATTGCCCCCCTGCTGCTGAAGCTGTCTCTGCGACTCGGCCCGGGACCGACCTTTGAGACGAGGGTCCTCACGGCGGCCTTCAAGGGCCCCACTCTCCGCAGGGGGGCGCAAACACCCGGAACGGCGCAGCTCGAACGGAGCGGCATTGGTTTTCGCCGTATCAGGCTTCGCGATACAGTCAACGGGGGGCAGTGGGCGGGGCATCCATCGGATCACACTTCCAACCTTCTTCAGGATATCCCTGACAAGGGCGAGATCGATCGCAGCCCTACGATCGGACCGACATTCATTCGACAGTTTGCTGAGGGTGTCGTAAATCCCTTTTGCGCCTTCAATACTAAGGCACCCCGTGGAGGGGCAGTGACAACACTTCGCAGCAAGGCCGCAAACAGGAGTACTTTCCCTTGCCAAGAATCGGTCACAGCATTCCCTCGCGTCACATCGTCGCCTGTGAGACGCAGCCATTGCGCCCCCCTGTAGGGCGCGGGCGCGCGGCCACGCGTCGCGGGGAGAACGTCCCGTGGCGGTTGTCTTGGCTGAATGTCCGACTGGGGCCCCTCTCGGGAGTTTTCGCGCCAGGGTCGACGCGCGCGTTTCGGCGGCCCCACGCTTGCACGTCAGCTTCGGGCCCGCATGGAAAGTGCATTTGGGAGCGCGCGCGTTTGCAACGGAGCCGCGTTCCGCACACGCGAAGCAGAAATTCAGTTTGGCTTTGTCCTTCGGCGGCGGGCCGGGGGATCGGCCAGCGGAAGGCCGTCTGTCGCGGGCGTCTCAGCCGCAGGGTCGTCGCGGAGGTCGCCGCGCGGAACGGCAACTGGATCCGGCGCGCAACATCTCGCACCTTTCTCCGCTCCTGCCCCGCCCAGACTTAAGAGCTGCACACAAGACAGATAACGGAATCGCGACGCGCCGATTCGTTCTTGAGGTTGCGCTGATTGCGGCCAAGTCGGCGCAGATCAAGGTCGGCGAGAACACGTCTTCGAAGCCATTCGCATGTTCGATCGGGGTCGTCGCATGCCATCGTGTCGTAGTCGCGCATGTCCTGCTCCATCAGGTGGCGTCGGCGCATCTGAGCTCGGAATAACGACTCTAGTATTCTCGTATCGGGGGTCCACGGCATTCCAACAGTAGGTTGTCCCAGTCCACAATAAGCCACCGTAGATCGTCGTCCGGCATGCGCACGAGGCGTAGACGGTCAAAGCCACACACCGTGTCATCGACCACAGTGACGTTGTAGGATTGGAGCATCATCCATTATATCAGCCGACCCTTCAGCACGCGGCCAGCATTGTGTTCCTGAGCCACGAGCCTCTTGCTGCGAGTCCAGCAGCGAGTTTACAGTCGATGCTGTCGAATCGAAGGTCATCGAAGGTTGCGGCCGGTAGTTCAGCGACGCATAGGAACGCACAGGCCTTGGCAGGGCGCACGGAGGCGCTTCCAAAGTTGTTGCGAAACAGATATTGCCACTCTTGTAATTGAGTAGCGCGCGGCAGTTGCGGCATGCGCACAGTGTCTGATCCCTTGATTGGAGTGGTACCGCTGAGTGAAAGATGTGACAGAAATTGCGATGGAACTGGTTGGGATGGCGATGGCGGTCGCGCAGGGGAAACGCGACGCGCCTGCACTGAGGCCGCCGCTAAGGCGGCGCCTGGCGAGGTACGTCGCGCGGGCCCAGTGCGGACGTCACCATCGGCACGCGCTGAGACTCTGTCGGGTCGATGGCCAGGAGGCGGGGTCGGATGGTGGATCTGAATGTCGTTCACGTGGGCCGTCAATGTAGCTTCGTTGGTCGCGATGTCAATGTAAATATGCATATTATGAGCACTCTGTTGTATGCCACGTACCTCAACGTTAGTGTCGTGGGTTCGCTGGGAGTGCCGGTCCAGCCGATGCTCTAAGTCCTGGATTCGTCGTTGGCGCGCGTCTCGCTCGCGTTCAAAACGGGCGAGCGCTTCCTCAACCAGCGCCTTTTTCGGCGCCTCTTTCTCGGGAGATCTGGGCGAGCTGTAACTCCGCGTGGCCCGCCGCCATCTGCACCTCGGTTCGATGGGGGGGCGAAATCGCAAACCGAAGTCGGCGCGCCCAGCTGATCAGTCTGGGCCCGCGCAACACGCATTCCAGCCAGTGCAATCCTTGTTTCAGACAACTGATGCTCGACCGTGGAGAGTCAGTCGGTTCTCAAGCGTCGGCGCAGGCCCCTCCGAAGCGCCAAGACATTGAACGAGGGCCATCTCGGCACCGCGCAGCCTGCCGCGCAACTCGGACGTGAGCGCGGCACGCTGGGAGCGTAGTGCGGCAGTGGTCGTCTCAACCTGGGTGCGACGTGCATTTAGGTCTTCACGCAATTGTTGATCCGTGGGCCCATTCACCTCCATTGCCGGGATCTGCCGCACCGTCAGGAGCTCATCGCGTCGCGTCTCATTGGCGGCAGCGCGTGTCCCTGACGCTCACAAGTTAGGCCTCCACTCGAAGGGGGCAATCGTGGAGCGTCTGGCTTGTGCTGGAGTCGGAACCTCGGCGTGACTTCATCTGGTCATTTTGATACTGGACCTGGGCAAGGATCGATCGATATTCAGCTATCCGAGCGTCGATCAAGGCAAGAGCTTGATGAAGCTCCAGTCTGAGAGCGGCCGTCTGCGCGGCCAGAGCCGACACTTGTTGGGTCGTGGCTCAGCCGAATCGTTGGCAAGGGGAGAGGCACGCGATACCATGTCGCGCGGCAACGAACTGTGCCGTGATCGCCTCTGCGAGGGCCTGCGGCTGTTGTCCAGAGTTGGAGAGCGAATGCGATACCGTTCCGGAGCCCTTCGCTGTGATGTCCGTCCCGTGCGACTCTGGATGACACGCGCGTGCTCGGACGCAGACACGTCAGTGGGTAATGGGACATGAGCCCAGCGGCGGGGGCGCGCGAAAGCGCTGTCTGGAGACGTTTCAATGGCGCCGTTGCTGCGGGCGCTCCCACCGGCGCATCGTTCATCATCAGAAAAGGTTGAGAAAGAAGAAGGAGGCGAGGCGAATCCAGCGATGGCTCCGAAGCCGACTGCAAGTGTTCCCACCGGCACACGAGAACAATCAGACGCGGCGCCATGAAACGTTCCAGTAGACGTACTAGGCGTCGGGATAGTATGAAAGTCCTTAGGCGCGTGAGCACGCACAGGCGGCGGCATCGGTGAGTCGAGTGAGAGTTCGCCAAAGGCAGCCGCAAGCGATGCGGAGCTGCCTTCTCCTGAAAGGGAGAAATGGGTATAACGGATTCTCCCGCCCTCTCCGTGGCGTCGCCTCGGCCACGCGCCGTCGAGGACGCCGCGCGCATAGAGGCACTGTTCCCCGAAAGGTGCAGAAACACGCGGCGGGGTCAACGATGACGCGAGTCGCAGCGGCGAAGAGCGTACAAGAATACGCTGATAACCTGCGTATAGGGATACGACCGAGGAGCCAATCCTATACGAATGTCCGCAGGTAACTGTAAGTGAGGAAGAGGTTAGCTACTCCTTTTCCAGGGCGCTGCGCGGTAGTGTACCAATACCTGAACCGATACGTTAGCGGCATATGACGATACCTATACGACCGCCCTGCGGGCGACAAGGAGTTTGGGGGGGGATTGAGATCAAATGCCCACCCCGATTGACCTCCAGCCTGTCACCTTGTGCAGAGATGACGATCTCACCCGATAGATCATCTTCGAGCCATAACAGCTTCGGCGGGGACACCCCGCTCCACTCAGTCCAGGCCTGCACGGGCCTTGCTCAGGGGGGCCACTTAGGGCCCAAATCATGCACTAGGGCCTCTATGGGCCTAACGCTCACGCCAGGGCCTCCTTGGGCTCTGGCCTACTATCTGGCCGCCTCGGGAGGGGCCGTACACTCACTGACGCCTGCACGCCCCCACGGCGCCTCGTCGAGGCACGTCACCTCGCTCACCTTGCCATTGGCCGCAAGCTCGTTCTCACCCGTGGCTCGCCTCGGGCAGCACAATGAACCTCGGCGTCGTGTGCTTCCACTTGTACGTGCATGGCGATTGACTCGCCTTCTCCTCCGTCGTCGGCCTGTCCGTGAACTTCACCTTGTTGCTCAGCTCCTTTCTCCGATTCGGGGTATTCGTATGCTTTACCAGGTTTTGCTTCGTGGTGCTGTCCATCTTCGTCCACCACTTGCAAATCAAACACCCGAGCAGTGCTCCTGCCACGAACGTTGTCATCATCACGATCAGGATGATCATTGTCGCGTGGTCGTCGATCCAGTCCTGCAGCTTTGTAGCCTCCCAGAGGGTAACTGCACCCTGGTCGAAATCTCGCACTGCGCATTCACTCGCCTTGGTCGCACCGCCCGTCACTCCATGCGCGAGCAGCGTCGCCAACAAGCCTTGCTTAGCCCAGGCGCCCGTTGTCACCGAGCACGCCTCCAGCTCCTTATGCTTGTCCATCTCGCTGCAGTCCATGATGCCAGCAAGTTCTCGCAAGTACTCGAACCGCTCCGTGGCATGCGCCTTGGTCCCTAGGTCGGCCACGTTATTTGTTCCACTCTCCTTCTTGATGATCAGTCCGTGGACCTTGCGCTCCTGCTGGACCCACAGCGCCCGAACGTCCAGGTGCTTCACCTTTCCGACGCCCTCGCGGTTGATCATCGCCTTCGCGGCGCTGCTGTCGATCCCGAGCTCCCAGGTCACCTTGTAGCCCAACCACTATAGCATGTTCTTCACCAGCTTGCCGTCCATCACCACCGAGGTCGCGCCGTAGAACTCCGCCTCACCTGAGGATGTGCTCTGAACTTCTTGCCTCCTTGCGAACGCTGCAAAATGCACTCCGTCCAGCTTTGTGATCCCACAGGTCATCGCACGCCTCGTCTCCTTGCACGTCGCGAAGTCCGTGTCTGTGAACAACTGCAGCTTCACTTCTCCAGGCTTGCTCCCAATTGGCTTTTCCATCAGCACTCCATACGTCTTTGTCCCCTTCAGGTACCTCACCAACTTCACCAGTCGCTTCCTGTCAAACTCCGTCGGCTGACTCAGGTTCCTGGTCAGCAGCTGCACGCCCCGCTGGATGTCCGCTCTGTCGGGCGAGATGTAGAGCGCGATCCCGACTCCTGTGCGAAACTTTGCCCTCTCGATCTCGTCCAATTCAGGACTCCATGTCGGGTCCTCCTCAGTCAAGCTTGGTACCCTCGTCGGCTTGGCCTTCTCCATGCCCATTACGTAGATCAGGTCGTCGATGTGCTTCACGTTCGGCCTCAGCATGATGTTGCCGTTCATGAGCCTCAGCCTGTCCCGCTTCAGGTGCGAGTAGCGCCCCTGCCTGATGACATCCGTCGCTTTCAGGTCGAACACCTCCCGCAGCCGCTTGATGATCCCCTCCAGGCTGCTGATTGGACCTCCCCGTGGAAGTCGTCCATGTGCACCTCGATCAGGATCTTCTTCTCTCTGTGGTAGTAGGACTGCGGCTGACACTCACTCCTGTCGAAACCCTCTCCCTTCAGGGTCTTCGCCGCCTTGTCCACCCAGCCAGCGCCGGCCACGCGCTGCCCAGGTAGCATCTTGTTGAGCGCCCAAACGATGTCGGTCGGTCTGCCCATCTCCGCCAAGATCGCCAGATACTCAGCAGGTGGCTCCACACAAACCTTATCAGTCTGGTCCGCTTGGTAGTACGCCTTCACGCAATCCGCGATGAAGGTCCCGTGGTTCTCCTCTTTGATGCTGACGAAGTCCACCAGCCTGCTCGTCTGTGCCGATGAGCTCGCTGCGAACACGTCGTCACGCTGCTCCATCCACTTGAACTCCTGCGCCACATACCGCCACTTGCAGATGCCCCCTCGCATCTGCGGCTCCCAGCGCGCCCTGATCCTCTTGAACTCACCGCTCTCGCTCCTCGGGACGTCCCTGTGCACCCCGTAGTGTGCCCGCACTTCTAGTGCCTCGCGCTTGCCCTTGAGCTCCACCGCGGGCTCCAGTCCGCTGACCGTCATGTAGCAGTCGGTGCCCATCCTGTCCAGGATGCTGTAGTCGATAGGGTCGTCGAGCGAGATGGGGTCCACGTGCTTCGCGCGGTTGCCTGGTGCGCCGAAGTCTTCAGCGTCGGCAGGTCTGACAAGACCTCGAGGTGTCATCGGCACGTCCGCATCCGTCGTGCTCTTCTCCTCTGGTCTCGCTGCCGCTGCCGCCCCAGCTCCAGGTCCCGCGGGCGCCGCCGATGACCCCGCGCTCGCTGCTGCAGCCGGCTGCGCCCCCTGCTCGGGCGCCCCCTGGGGCGGCGCCGCCTCGCGCGCTGCTTCCTGCGCCTCGGTCTTCGCCTTCT
The DNA here is from genome assembly GCA_963575745.1 of Prorocentrum cordatum. Lineage (NCBI taxonomy): Eukaryota > Dinophyceae > Prorocentrales > Prorocentraceae > Prorocentrum > Prorocentrum cordatum. The sequence continues at coordinate 155,123 of CAUYUJ010020937.1, read as the reverse complement.
GCTCCGCCGCCGTCAGTACGATCGTGGGCATCGGCCTCTGTAGCCTGGGCAGTAGCTCGCACGGCTTGGCGCTCCTCGCGTCCCAGGGCAGGGCCTTCACTGCCTTCATCAGCTTGTCATCTGCCCGCAATGCTGGCTCCAGCCGCCTGCATGTTCTTGCGCGGTGCCAGCCCGCTGGCGTCAAGAACAAGTGGTCGTCGCTCTCCTCGTGCTTCCCGATCCAGATGCCCTTCACGAAACTCGACTCGCCCTTGCGCTGCAGGGACGTAGCCGTGATCTGCCTCGTGTGGGAGATCGGGGTCTTGAAGAGAGTCGTCTCGCCAAAAGGGAGAATCTCTCCGTTGTAGGTCACTCCGCAGGCTGCCTGATGGGACGTCCTCCCATCGGCTCGTGGTCGGTACGTAGACGAAGCCAAGCTAACGTACCGTGTAAGCCAACACCAGATCGGCGCGTCCGCTGTGATCTTCATGCCATAGCGCTTCTCCAGGTCGAATTTGTACGTCCTCACCTTCGCCTGAAACCATCTGATCGGAGCCTCAATCGCGCCCATGCTCTGGTTGTCCTTCAGGTTTCCGCGCTTCTCTTCTAGCTTGATGCTCTTGCTCAGCCTCTCCCGCACCTCCTCCACCAGGTTCACGATCGCGGGCTCGCCGTCCGTCTTGATGTCCGCCGTCGCGAGATGCATGCCCTCAATGAAGCTGCCCACGCTGGCCATTGCGTAGTCCGTGACCGCCTTGGTGGGCATCGAGACTGCATTGAACATCAGCGCGCCCCTGTCCGCCATCACGAGCGTCGTCGCGAAGATGTCCGCCGCTGGCGGCTCCTCATCCCCGATCTCCGCCCAGTCGCCGTTAGTCTTCAGGTAGCAGAAGTCCAGGGTGATCTGCGCCTTCCCAGTGTCCTTCTGGTCGAACGCGAGGGTCTTGCGCGGCTTGGTCGTCTCGTTCCCCCGCGCGCAGGCCTCGCACCACGGCGCTCTCGTGAGGTGCAGCAGTTCATGAGCTGCTCGTTCTTCATCCGTGGGCGCTGCTGGCCCTGCTACTTCTCGCGGTGCTATCGTGGGTCCTCCTTGAACGGACTCCTCGCGCCTGCGCTCCAACTCCTTCATCATCAGGTGGTGTGCCGTGAGCCTCCGCTCCGCATCGCTGAGTCTGGCCCACAGCTCGCCCTTTCTGCCGTAGATTGGCTGGCCCATCTCCTTGAGCCTTGCCCGCATGTCCTCCACGCGGCTGGAAGGGTGCAGGACGATCTCCTGCCCTTCGCATAGCACCACGGGATGTCGAGCCAGTCGCTCTCTTCCCGCGCTCTCAGCTGCTCCACCTCGCTCTGGAGCCGAGGCGGCAGCCGCAGGTGCAGCCGGTGCCGCTGTCGCTGTTCCGCTGCCCGCAGCCCCAGGCGTCGGCACGAACGCCTCCTCCTGCTGCTCATTCGCGTTCACGCTGGCCGCGAACTCCTTCGCCTCCGTAGCTGTCTTGAAGGTCTTCGCGTTGAATCCCAGCGTGTTGTTCTTCCTGGTGAGCGGGGTGCCCTTGCTGAGGTCACCGCCAGGGTACATGCACATGCCCGTCTTCGCGCCCAGCCAGAACTCGGCACCCTTATCCATCACCTCCAGCAGCGAGAGGATTGGCTTCGATACCGTGTCACCTAGCCTGAAATCTGCTTTCAGCAACTTCAGCTGCTCGCACTCGTCAGTAACCGCCATCGGCACCGTCGCAATGGAGTCCATCTTGATCTCGTTGCGCTGCGCGCCCAGCAGCCTCGGGCCGTGACCCTCTCCTCTCCTGCATCCTTCGCCGAAGAAGGTCGGCCCCACGTGGCAGTCACTCGCGGTGTCCAACGTGATGAAGGTCGTCTCCACGAGCTCCATGCCGCAGCACTCCGTCTCGGGATCCTCCACCTCCATCGCCATACAGTAGAGCTGGTCGTCGTCGCAGATCCCGCACTCGTACTCCGCGTACTCGATCTTGGCCACCGTCTTCGGGCCCGTGCCATCCTGCTCAATGGCCGCGTTGCCTTTGGACCTCTCATCGGCGAATCGCTTCTTGAAGTCCGCCTTCTTGTGGCCCGTCGTATGGCAATAGTCGCACTTCCCCCTGAAGGTGTAGCCGTCCTTGCCCTTGCCTTTGGCGTCCTTTCCGCCCTTGGTTCCCGCGGCTGCTCCTCGACCTTTTCCGTCGCCCTTCTGCTTCCCTTTGTCACGCCAGAAGCAGTCGCGGGCCGTGTGACTTGGCTTGTGGCAGATCTGGCACTTGTCCTTGCCGTCCTTGCCTTTGCCCTTGGAGATCGCGTCGACGTCCATGTCGTTGCTCCCCTTGTTCGCTGTCGGAGGTCGCGAGACCACTCCACTTTGGCCGATCACCGCCTCGAAGATGCAGTTCCTCATCTGTGTGATGTCGCTGCGCACCTCGCGCTGCGCCGAGCGTAGCATGACCTTCACTTCCTCTGGTGCGTGGGCCATGATCGTGCTCGTCTTCCTATGATGCGTGACCTGCTCTCCGGTCGCGCGCTCGTACCTTGAGATCAACTCGTCCCAAGCGATCAGCACCTCCGCGAAGCGCTCCTTCCCCTTGCGATCCTTCCACCATGTCGGCGTGAGGGATCTGCTGGAGCATCTGGCCGTGCTCCTCATTCAGTCGCGGCCTGTACTCCCTGTACAGCCTTCTCATTGCCTCGAAGCCGTCGCCTCGCGGGCAGAGCTTCACGACGCTCTGCGCAGTGCCTTTCGTAGTGCTTGCCAGCAGGTGGTACAAGCTCCTCCCTACCAGCACTCCCTGCTCGCCGAGGTCGTCCGCGGTCAGCGGCTCCTCAGCGTCCCTTGATCGCTCCAGGCCCGCCGTCCAGCCCAGCAGGCCACAGCATGACTCGAACGGGAAAATCCAATCCTCGAAGTCTTCCCTCTTGCCTGAGAACGTCGGCACCTTGCCGATCCCACGTGAGTCTAGCAGCTGCACCCCAGCTGCTCCATTGTCGGCCGCCATGGCGCGCTGGCGCCACTGGCCTGAAGGGTAGGTTCAGGCAACCTCACGAACTGTCACCATGCAGAGATGACGATCTCACCCGATAGATCACCTTCGAGCCATAACAGCTTCGGCGGGGACACCCCGCTCCACTCAGTCCACGCCTGCACGGGCCTTGCTCAGGGGGGCCACTCAGGGCCCAAATCATGCACTAGGGCCTCTATGGGCCTAACGCTCACGCCAGGGCCTCCTTGGGCTCTGGCCTACTATCTGGCCGCCTCGGGAGGGGCCGTACACTCACTGACGCCTGCACCTTGATATAATATCTCTTTTTCTCTCTCTCTCTCTCTCTCTCTCTCTCTCTCTCTCTCTTTCTTTCTCTCTGTCACTCTCTCTTTCTCTCGCCCTCTCTCTCTCTCTCTCTCCCTCTCTATCAGAGCCTCCCTCCACCACAATGATGATCGCGATGACGATGAGATCCCACTATCTACCTATCCGTCGACCGACCTATCGGTGAATCTCACTGTCGATCTCACTATCGACCTCAAAGCAAAATGAGAAAGCCCGCCGCAGGCCATGACGGCGGGACGCCCGGCCCAACAGGGACACCTCCCGGCTACTGGCGGACGGGAAACGGACTTTCGCTCCTACTGACACCCGGGACACCGCCTTGTCCAATTGGGACACTTCCCAGCCACTGGCGGACGGGAACGGACTTTCACTCCTACTTCGGATTAGCTACAGGAGGATCACGCGCAGCTTCGCCTCGCCCGCACGCACGACACGAAACCAAAACCGACTTCCCGGAAGGGGGTCTTCGTTTCACTGCGATCTCACCCCCCAACCTCCGATAATGGTGATATGAGCGGCCTTCACACACACACACACACACACACACACACTTCCCACGGTGGACAAAAATATTGCAGGGACCTGTGCACAGGGAACTTGGAGGGAGGGTGTTTTGCAACATTGCTGGTCCTCTACCATCAGAAGAAACAACGGCGAGCGAGCGAGCCACTCGAGCATGCCTGCCGGCTGCTCGGCCCTGTGCAGGGCATGGGTGTGCAATCAGTCTACCAGCCAGACAACAAATTTGTGAGACATGAACAGAAAATGGAATTGGGAATTCGGAAAAAAAAAAATGTTGGCGCTCCGCGCGGATTTCTCGGATCCGCGCTGGACCCCCCTCACTGGCGCGCGGAGCGCGCCAGGGACAGCGCCGGAGGCGTCGCCAGGGGGGCCCAGCGCAGATCCACACCCTCCTGCTCCTTCTCGTCATCCACTTCCTCCTCCTCCTTTGGCGGCGGGGCGGTCCTCTGCCGCCGCCCCGTTCTCAGGGGCCGGCGCCCTGCCGTGGTCCTGTTGCGGAGTCCGGGGGCGGCGCGCCACCGGAGTGGGGCGCGGCCGGAGCACGGTGCGACTGGATCACAAGGACGCGCGGTAAGAATGCAGGGCCACTGGATGGACGCCCAAGTCGAGTCCGAAGCTGGCGGACCGTGGCCGATGGCTAAGGGCCAGGATGGGCCGACGTGCAAGGACAAACAGGCACCCTTGGGAAGCTGCTTATCCTTACGATACGGTTTGACCGTGAGGTTCGGAGGGCGCCGGCGTCGTCCCCTGAGGGGGAAAGGCAAAGGGCAGCTGGCACAGGGAGGAGCAATCGGAACAATCGGAACAATCGGAACATCGAACTCAGGGGAAGAAAAATAGACCTGGAATCGGCGTTGCGTCGCCGATAGATTGGCGATAGGCTCCCGACGGCGAAACTGCACGTTCCAGGCCTTCATCGGCCACGCATGGCTGAAGGGGGATCGATGCATCCCCCCTTGAACTCACGAATCCCGCCGTCCATGATCCCCGTCGTCCTCAGGGCCTCCCCCCGGAGGCCGGGCGATCCTTCGCCGCCGCCCCGTTTTCGGGGGCCAGCGCCCTGCCGGTGTCCTCTTGCTGGGGGCAGCGGGTGCCCGGGGGCGGCGCGTCAGGGGCGGCACGGCGGGGGAGAGGGGGTCGTCGTCGTCCTCGTCGTCGTCGACCCCGTCGTCCTTGTCGTCCTCGTCGTCGTCGGCGCTGTCGTCAATACCATTGTCGTCCTCCTCGTCGTCGCCGCCGTCGTCGATGTCAGCATTGTCGTCCACGTCGTCCTCGGCGTCCTCGGCGTCATAG